>LGRX02029386.1:0-66880 GCA_001247695.2 Cymbomonas tetramitiformis | reverse complement strand
CCCCAGCGCCAAAATCCAAGTCCTAGGGGGGGGGCGCTCACCCCCCAAGGGTAGAATGCAAGTCCTAGGGGCGGGTTCTGAGCACAGCCCCTTGCCTCAGAATAACTCCAGTGTTCAACGAAAAAGTCGGGAACGATGTTCAAAAATTCGCGCCTGCGGCGCATAATAATATAACATGTGAGGCGATAGCGCGGGGCACTCCCACCCCCACCATCCTTGCGTGACTAGTCCGCGCCCGTGATGGTGGTATCGTGGGACACTCCCGCCCGCCCCACGCGCGCGATGGTGGTATCGTGGGACACTCCCGCCCGCCCCACGCGCGCGATGGTGGTCTCGTGGGGCACTCCTGCCCGCCCCGCGAGCGTGATGGGGGTATCGTAGGGCACTCCCGTCCCCCGCGAGCGTGATGGTGGTATCACAGGGCACGTATCGTGGGGCACTCCCACCCGACCCGCGCGCGTTATGGTGGTATCGTGGGGCACTCCCGCTCGCCCCGCGCGCGTTATGGTGGTACCGTGGGGCACTCCCGCCCGCCCCGCAGTGTGCGCGAGTGCAAGTTCTAGGGGGGGGGTGCTGACCCCCCAACGGCAAAAAGCAACTCCTAAGGGGGGGGGTGCTAACCCCCCAAAGGCAAAATGCAAGTTCTAGGGGGGGGTTATTTCTAGAACCCCTGCTGGGGCTTCCCCCCCGCTATCAATCCTCGGAAGCTCAAGCCTCTAGCAAATTATGTCCCCCGATTTTTCGGAGAGAGCGGAAGAATCCAAATCCCTCTAAACCCAGGTACATTATTAGCTGCTCGTAAGCCAAGTTCCAAAGTATTCATAACGGCTGAAATGGTGTCATGTCTTTTCCATCAAATGGAGGGTTACCATAGGCATTCCTACCTCTCTTCGTCAAGGGATCAACATAAGCATCATAGACAAGCCATCAAAACCAATTCTTCCATTGGAGCAGAAGGGTCGCAGCGCAACTTTCATTTCTTCCGTGGGAATACATCTTCTTGAGTAAATTCTGGGGTGATGGGAGTTTAGCGGGTTGCAAAAAGGTTCGCATCCAGCATTTTTATCCAACTCCCTATCAACAATAATGATAGCCAAGAGGTCTCTACGAATAGCAATTTTTGGGATCACCCGATTCTTCCTTACATGCTTTTGCTCATTTACCGTTATTCACCTTCATTGCGTAGAACTTGAAGAAAGTTTTGTAGTACTTAATTTTTCTTGTAGCACTTAAAAAATTTAAATTTTTTGACTTGTCTTTGCTAAAACTATGTCATATTACAAATATTGTCGACATTTTCGATATATTGCGCCTATGCGAACAAATGATATACCAAAATGTTCGTCTATGAAAGACCTATTCGTACACCAGTATTCAACTCGAAAAGATACGTATTTCAGATTTTGGGGAAATGCCTTGTCTCTGCTAAAACTATGTCACATTACAAATATTGTCGATATTTTCGATATATTGCGCCTATATATGCTAACAAATGATAAATCAAAATGTTCGTCTATGAAAGACCTATTCGTACAAGCCAGTTTCAACCCGAAAGGATAACAGGACGTTGAATTTCAAAAATAATGCCATGTAAATAGATTGAGGGTTCGGACCTCAAGCCTAAAGCCCACACCCCACCCCGCCTTTTCCCCGCGAACGAAAGGCCGAAAAGCCCCCCCCCCACCCCAACCTAAACCAAAACGATTGAAAAAGCCCTTAGCCACACTCCGGGGGTGCATTTTGTGCGAATCGCGAAATAAATCCGCCCCCCGCGCCCCCGTGCCCGACGCCCCCGCGGCCCCTCGCGCCCCCCGCGCCCGCCCGCGCGGCCTTACCGCCCCACACACAGCCACCCAAGGAGTGCCAACTCGACCACCACCGATCATACGCGCGATACGGTCAACAGGGGGTGCGAATGCAGGTGGTCCACGCTATCGTATGCCATACGTGCGCCACCAGGCGCGATTTCTTTTATATGACTGCCCTATTTTACGTTGGCTGGCCACGGACCCCCACTCCCTCCTCACCCTCTAGGCCCGAAGCCCCCAAACGATTTACAGGGAAATATTTTTTGAAATTCAACGTCCTATAAGTATTTCAGATTTTTGGGAAAATGCCTTACGTCAGCCGCAAACGGCACTTCGGTGTTTCTGCTGACAGCGGGCGACCGCGCGCATGAGCATATCGGTGTCAGTCTTGACGCTGAGAATATGCTAATCAGCAGCGTGGCGCCACCTTACACAGCGCGCAAGGACAGACTCGATGAGCTGGTTTTACGCTCATCAGGGAACAAAGCTCCTGCTTACAGTTCTTTTTTGAATGAGATGTGGCGGAATTCCGAGAACGAAGACTTCTGCAAGTGTCCTGATAAATCTGCAGGAGTTTTCAGTATCTTGGACGATACGATAGATACGGAGATAGGTGGCATAGCAGTGCTTCCAACTGGGGTAAGTTCGAAATTTTTGAAACCCCTGTCTTATATTTGATATAAATTGTCATTTTACCATATTCTTTCTGCGTCTTACAGAACTTGCTAAAAAAGTCGCATTAGCTTAATGAGCAGTTCTGTAAAGTTTCTGACCTTTGTGTTTTTCTTTGCAGTTTGCTTCAAACCTTCTGTCATGATATGACATGTGTGACTGTTTTACCCGATAAATTTGATGACCGACCAGAGCTGCTCAAAAAGTCTCATTAGCTTAATGAGCAGTTTAGGCAAAGTTTCTGACCTATGTGTTTTTCTTTGCAGTTTGCTTCAAACCTTCTGTCATAATATGCCATGTGTGGCTTTGTTTTTACTCGATAAATTGACGCCTGACCGGAGCTGCTCAAAAAGTCTCATTAGCTTAATGGCGATAGTTTTGCAAAGATTTCTGACCCTTGTGTTTTCCTTTGCAGTTGCTTGAAACCTTCTGTCATAATATGCCATGTGTGGCCCATTTTTACTCGATAAATTCGGCGTCGACCGGGTGCTCAAAAGGCTCATAGCTTAATGGCGGTTTTGCAAGTTCACGACCCTTGTGTTTTCTTAACGAGTTATATTTAAACCTTCTGTCATAATATGACATGTGTGACTGTTTTACTCGATAAATTCGGCGTCTGACCGGAGCTGCTCAAAAAATCTCATTAGCTTAATGAGCAGTTATCTCATTTTGTCTCATTCATCGGAGCATACTCGTGCGGGAGGCTGCTTCATTCCTGCGCGTTCGGGGTGTAACCAGGAGATTGGGTTGTCAACATTGTCATTGGGCACAACCGACTTCGATTCACCAGTGAAGCTCCCCAACGGCTGGACCGCGTGCTTCACACCAGCCGCTGTTCTCAAGGCAAACAAGGATCGGTTTGGGAAGTCCTCGGTGTCAGCACACCAGTGTCTTTGTATAAATTGTGGTAAACAAGGGGAGAAGCGGCGTGGTGGCTGTCACCAAGCAGTGTATTGTTCCCATGATTGTGCGATAAAGCACTGGAAGTCGTGCCATTGACAGGAATGTAGTAAAGCAAAGCTGAAGAAGTAGGCAAAAACGTACCTTACCAACCGTAATTGATCAAGACCAATGTTACAGTAGACACTCGATTTTAAGAAAACAGGAATTTTAGGTCAGCCTAGCAACTTTCTTATTTATATAGAGATCTTAAATATGGAGTGTTATGTGTTAAATATTGTGAAGAAATCAAAAAAGCTGGCTACTTTCTTATTGGCGGGTTTTCTTATTACTGAGTGATTACTGTAATAAAAGATGTATATGTGCGTATTGTGTGTGCGTACTGTATCGTAAATAAATAGCGCTGCCAGCTGTCTGCATGCACGGGGTGGGGAACGATTGTAACACATAGTGCACCGATGTTAATGAGACTGAGATAAATTCGGCGTCTGGCCGGAGCTGCTCAAAAAGTCTCATTAGCTTAATGAGCAGTTGTGCAAAGTTTCTGACCTTTGTGTTTTTTCTTTACAGTTTGCTTGAAACCTTCTGTCATAAT
Source organism: Cymbomonas tetramitiformis (assembly GCA_001247695.2). Classification (NCBI taxonomy): domain Eukaryota; kingdom Viridiplantae; phylum Chlorophyta; class Pyramimonadophyceae; order Pyramimonadales; family Pyramimonadaceae; genus Cymbomonas; species Cymbomonas tetramitiformis. The sequence continues at coordinate 62,905 of LGRX02029386.1, read as the reverse complement.
ATGGCATGCGTATCTGTTTAAATCGATAAATTCGGCGTCTGGCCGGAGCTGCTCAAAAAGTCTCGTTAGCTTAATGAGCAGTTCGTTGTGCAAAGTTTCTGACCTTTGTGTGTTTTTCTTTACAGTTTGCTTGAAACCTTTTGCCATAATATGACATGTGTGACTGTTTAAATCGATAAATTCGGCGTCTGACCGGATTTGCTCAAAAAGTCTCATTAGCTTAATGACCAGTTGTGCAAAGTTTCTGTCCTTTACTGCAGGAATCTGGACGAAGTATTGACAAAAAGTACATGTTATTTACGTTCATTCTTCCTTTCATTCGAGCCAGATACAGTTTTCGTAGGGATACAGTAGGTGACCCATATGCACATGGTGTTTCGGTGACACGGGAACACCTCAACAATCCTGCGATGAGGGAATAATTGATTCTTGCAGAAATACGTAGACGGAATCCTAATTATGACACCAGTTCACTGCCCATGCTGTAGACAACATTGGTTTGACCATCATACTCCAAATGTATAAACGGTTTTATTACCATCTTTGTATATGTAAATAATATGTTTTTATAATGAATAAGAGTATTGTTTCGAATTGCTCATTAACCTAATGAGGTGTTTCCTGTTAGTGACTAACTTTGTACTTTTATATCACAATATATGTTTATAGGTACCATTGACACCTGCAGCAAAAAGCGAGCTGGCTGCTAGTCGTGGTCCGGGCGGCTCATTGTTGGCTTACAAGCCTGGAGAGACAGCGAAGGCGGCCAAAGAACAGAATGCTGAGCAAGCAGCGCAGGACTGGCAGTCCTTACTCACTTTGCCAAAGCAGCGTCGTTCTGTATCTCATTCTAATACGATTCGGTACCAGATTGAGTATAACCACCGGTACCCCAGAGTCGTTTCCGCCAAAGACGTCAAGGGGTGTACGTTCAACATTCATATTCAGTACATCGTACAGGCTGAGGACTACAAGCGTATCAGGGATGAGGACCGTGCGCAAGTCGTGAACCTGAAAGAGAGCATGGCTTGGACCCCACACTCTTTTCAGAACACCTCCCTGGTGTACATTGTATACGCGGACACTGGGAAGCACCTCACAAGCGCGGAGGAGTTTGACCCCAATAAGGTGCACGACGGCAAGTATCGTTTTGTTTGCGTGCTTCGGGCATCGCAACATAGCCTCACCGCTCGGCGGGAGCTTCACGTTGAAAACCCAGAGAATGAAGCTTTTCAGCAGATCGAGTGCAAATTGTATTTTAATATACAGTCTGACATGGTCCGATTCTTGGCTGACGAGCAGAACACCGTCGACCAGAACGTGAAGGGCAAGTCGCACCAGCAAATCATAAAATCCATGCGAGTTGGCATGCAGGTGATTTCTCAGAAAATAATGTAACTTATCCATCTTTGTCACTTAAAGCTCTTACTTACTTAAAGCAAAAGAATGTGACTGACCGTAATTTCTCGGCAAACCATTCAGGCATCGAAGGGCCCGCTCCACAAACTCCATTGGCATTGTGGCATCACGGAATGGGACGTTAAATTAAGGTCCAGAACTGGACGGAGGACGGCCTGGTGAGGCAGTTGGAAAATCACGATCCCAAGACTTTCACGCTTCCAAAGACAGCGACGGCAAGGAAGCAGATCTACGAGAGGCTGTCGAAGGGGGACTGGGCCAATGTGAATGACTGGCAGCTTTTCGGGGGAGAGGTTAAAAGTGGCAAATGGTTCCCGGTCTGGAGCTATTTGACATCGGCTCAGCAGATGCAGATTAAGGCGGAGGTGTTGCAAACGAATCACATCTCCTACGCCAACGACTACGCAACGCATTGGTCGGTCGCTACAATGCGTCAGGATACCTGGGACCTGATTGTTAGAATCATGCATGCGTACGGCGAGTGTATTCTGAAGGGGATGACTAAGACCCCCACTAAATGGTCGGGTAAGAAACGCAAGATCTGGGCTCCGGACAGTGAGATCGTTGACATGACTACCGAGGCGTCTGGGGCGGAGGAGGCGTTGAAGGATGTAGGTGTCGACCCCAAGAAGAAGAAGTCGGGTACCAAGGCCAAGTCTATGCGTCGTCCTCGAAGCGCCGGTAACACGTTGAGTGTCAGTCAGCCGGCACAGCCTTTGCGGCAGGCAATCGTGAAGGAGAGCGAGAAGAAGGAGTTGGGCATGCCCCTGTTCCAGACGATGCTCGGGTTTCACTCGAACGTGGAGGTTGATTACTTGAACGGCGTTCTGAAGAAAACCCTGGTCGGGACTGAGATCACCATCCAAGAGGCGATTGAAATCCTGAATAGGTTCAAGAACCAACGCAACGTTCAGGCCTGGATCGTGTCGTAATCTGGGGTGGAGAATTGGGATGCTTTTGAGAAGAAATACGGCGAGACTTGGGCTTGCCAGGAGGCCATCGAGCGATGCGTCAAGGCGGTGAAAAAGGGTAAAACTGGGCGAGGGGGGAGTCAGCTCACGGTTCCCAAGGCCATCGTCCAATTCGTCCAAGATTGCAACACGTGGCTTGCCCGGTGTAGCGCCGGAGTGGGAGACCTCCGGAAGCTGCGCGTGAACTACGTCCCCAATATGTGCGTTCTTTCAACATTCTTTGTTGTAATAGTTGTGCTCCTCATGTAGTTGCATGTTTTATCGCTCTAGCGATTTTGGGTCATTCAAATATTAACAAGCGGTTTGCGGTATAATAGGTGCCACTTCCCTCCCCCGTTGTGGAGGATGCTAACGAGGCAACCGATGAGAAAGAGTACGAGGAGAAGACGGTTCAAACCGGCTACATGATCTCCAGAGACGAGTTGACGAAACTCGAGGCTGTCCCGAAGATGCATTACGTGGGGACGATATTGGACGTTATTTACGACTTCGATACAGAGGTGTCAGAGCACGCGTTATCCGATGCCGACCTGATCAAGTTCATAGATGCCTTTGCGGCGCTCACCACCTCGCCGGACTGGACAATATTGATATTTTGTGGGTTTGCTCAGCAGACCGGGTTCCTGAAGATCATGGAGAGCAAATGCAACGGTGGGGCCCAGCGCATATGGTGGCGCAAGGAGAACCAGGATGTGGGTGCCAACAAAGCCATCCGGTACAATGTCCTCGAAGCGGCTGTCATCGGGTTCCAAATGGCGGACGTGGAGTCCGGGGAAAAATCCACTCGCAAACCATGGACGTGCGACTTCGACTTCTCGACGAAGGAAACGGAGGCGAGCTCGAGGGCGAATTTGTTGGAGGGGTATTCTGTCGTCAAGCAACCCTTCCGAGACAATGGGAAAGTGGTATGCGCTCACCAGAAGCCCCATCACCTGCTAATGGACATCATCAACTGCCACATGATGGGACCCGCACCTTTCGCCCGGTTACACAACGATTCGTCACCCAACTGGATCTTGGATGCAGGGTGTGGGGTCGCGACGGCCACAATGACAGCTCTCCGGTGCGGCCCGAACGCTGTTGCGTTCGACTCCGACCAAGACATGGTGCTAGCAGCCAGTCAGCGGCTGGGGAACATTGCCGACGAGCCGACTGACGATACGGAATGCATGTCACTCGACGAAACGGCGAAGCTCAAACAGGATGCACGCAAAGAGGAGGAAACCCTCCAAAAAGCTGCACAAGCGAGAGAACTCGCCGAGTGCGCTGCGGACATCGACGAGTTGATGGATGAAGACGGTGAAGAAGGTGCACCCCCTGAAGATGAAGGAGAAGAGGGAAAAGGAGAGGCAGGAGAAGGCGCACCAGGAGACAGCGATCCCCCCGCACCTGCAGAAGACGCACCAGCGGAGTAGATAGTGCACGCCGTGACAAATGCCTGTCTTGAACCTGGAATGAACGCAGATACCGCGTAGATTGTGATCGCAGTGCTAACGACTAGTCCTGAACATTAATAAAACACATGTACAAAATGAAATTAGTCACCGCATCATATTCTGTATCGTGTTTTTTACCACATTGAATGCTTGCATGTGCTTGTGAATTTATTATAAGCACTCATACCTACGTATCTATTAGCCTCATCGGCACCCGCGTTTATACGTGCGTCTCACGTCTCGTCGGAAAATACGTTATTTTCGTACGCCTGGGAATTATTTAGCTATCTATAATTAAATTGAAAAATGACATTCCATAATGTCATTTTCATCGAATAGCGTGTCGCACGCGAAACCTTGCACAAATACTGGAAACCCCCTTCTCGATAACCGAAGACCCCCGGGGCCTTCCTTATACGAAAATGACCCTCTACACGCCCTCTATATATGCAGTGGGCCCGTCCCCCTTTCGCTCCCATGCACGCCCCTAGGGCGCTGCCCCCTCTACAACCTCTTGATGGAGGGGCTGCAGATTTGCCACCCCTCCCCCTCCCCTCCATGCGCCCCCTCTCTTTAGGGTGCCGTCCCGGAGAGCTCCCGAAGGCCCCCGGGGCCTTCCTTATTATACCAAAATGACCCTCTACACGCCCTCTATGCAGTGGGCCCGTCCCCCTTTCGCTCCCATGCACGCCCCTAGGGTGCTACCCCTCTACAACCTCGTCTTGATGGAGGGCTGCAGATTTTCCACCCCTCCCCTCCATGTGCCCCTCTCTTTGGGTGCCGTCCCCGAGAGCTCCAGAGGCCCAGGGCCTTCCTTACACCAAATGACCCTCTACGAGGCCCTCTTTACGGTGGGCCCATCCCCATATGCCCCCATGCACGCCCCTAGGGTGCTGCTGCCCCCTCTACAACCTCTCCTTAAAGTTCTTGATGGGTCTAAGGGGACTCGACCCTAACACTTACTTGCCTCATAATACACAAAGAAAAAGGGCAAGAGGGTGTAAATATATGGTGCAAGTTACAAGTACCTTTTGTATGCACCAAAGATGGGACAATTTGGTGCACTACTCCACTTTCTACAACGAATCTTGTACCGCCGATTGAAGCACCGCCCTGCCACACTACCTCACATCCATCGCAACATTCCGAAAGTTCATGACGGTTCACGACCGTATGCAATAGAAAATATGAAAGTCCTATATAATACCTTTCATATGCACCAAAGATGAGGCATTTTGTCTATTGCCAGATCGGTGGGTTTACCCACCGTAACACGCTGTTACGGTGGGTAAACCAACCCTACGCGTTTGGCGCGTAACGGGGTCGTTACGCGGTTCCGCAAGAAATGTGACATTATAGTGACCAATTAGACACCTAAAACTAACACTAAACGTACTCGGGGGTCAATAGACTTGGCGGCAGACGCTGTTAAACATGCCTCCTATTGCGCTCAACTTGAGAAAACGTGAGAAAATAGTAAGGTGTGAGTTATGCATTCCCGCTGGTGCGTGTGGGCGGGAATGGACTGTCCAAGAGTTTGGCGGGCAATGCCCCAACCCCCTTGACTATAGATTGAAGGCTCGAGTGACCGCATGTGACCCGGACAAAGCACCTGACAAGCGATTCGAAGTGACGTTCGAATATGCCGGAGACAAACACGCGAAGTGTGTCCTTCGTCTTCACCGCCGCGTATTTGCACTTGGGTGAATACATGACAATACACATGCTTAAAACACAATGGATTGCCTTGTTGAGATGAAAAACGTTTGGTATATTAATGTATTTTGATGTACAAACTTTTGCAGCTGCTTGAGCAGTACCCATTGACGTGAACTTATTTCCCCCACGAAACCCTATGAAAATAACGGATTTTAGCCAATTTTAGGGCTTAATGAACCCCGACACCCCCATGGTAACGTAGCATGCCTACGATATGCACATGCCTCCCAAAGTGATGTACATCAAAACTTAACATTGTCAACTATCATATATGAAGTGCCAACCCTAAGATCGCATACTAGCGCCTCCCTCCGTACGGCACGGATCTACCAATATTTGTGACACTTGTAAACCCACCGTAAGCAAATTTCCCAACCCACCATACTATTTGGCAACTTCATGCGCCTCTTACATATCGAAAACACCTTAGAATGGTGCAAAGTATGTTTTCCATGTTCGAAGGGACTCTTAATGAGTGCCATAAAACATAGGTTTGAGACAATATACGCCGTTGCATAGAAGCTTTGGGTTGTTTAAAATCGTCATTACGGTGGGTTAACCCACCGTACCCATTTGGCAATAGACAATTTCGGCGCATTCCTCCGCCTTGTGCGCCTATTCTTGCGTGGGCAAGCGATGCGCGCTACTGCCACAATACCCTATACCCATCGCAATATTACGGAAGTTCATGACGGTTCATGGACGTATGCAATAGAAAATATGAAAGTTCTATATGTTACCTTTTATTTTCTCCAAATATCAGGCATTTCGGAGCATTCCTCCGCCTTCTACGCCTAATGTTGTGTGAGGAAGTAGAGCACCGCTCTGCCACAATACTACACACCCCTCGCAATATTGCGAAAGTTAATGCCGGTTCATGACCGCATGCAAAAAGAAAAATGAAAGTGCTTAATGTAACCTTCAAGATGCGCCAAAGATGAGGCATTTCGGCGCATTTCTCCGCCTTGTGCGCCTACTAATCTTATATGGGTAAGTAATGCGTCAAACAACGCCAAACCCTGCTCAGCCAAGGACACGCATATGCAAGTTCATGGAGGTTTAAGGTGTCGTGAGTGATGAAATATGAAATTTCAGAGGTGTACCTTTTATTTGCCGGAAATTTGGCTCGATTCCGCAAAGTATCGAACTAGAAATGCTTTCGTGAAGTTTGGGTTGCGAATGCCTAAATCAAACAAAAACCTACGATTCAGCCCAACAGTTCGCAAGAACAAGAAGGCGCGAGGAGATGATCGTGAAATAAAGAGTAATATATGTATACCTTAGGACTCATTTTGACTCCTCTTTTCCCTTGCTTCGTTGATTAGGCCCTGTGTAAGCAACGCATGAAATGTAGAAGAACGCGCGCTCGAAAGCGCTTTTGGGGAAAGCGTTAGGCACAATCCTATGAGATGTCACAGTGCTTTACGAGTTTATGACGGAAAGGGTGATCTGAGGGTATATATATAAGATATATATATATGCACGATAAAGTCACAGAAAACACAGTGCCGGGTGCTCGGAAACGGAATAGCATTAAACTGGGAAGACAGACATACGGACTGTCTATGTAACTAGAGAAGGCTAACGGTACGAGGACACGGTCACGCGTGACACATGCCACACACAATGAAGGGTGAAGCAAGGAGAAGCAGGCCCCCATACAGTGGGGGGGAAATCGGCTTCCCCGTGACACCACCTCACCCCGAAGGTGTGAGTGGCCATCCCAGAGCAAGCAAACCCTAAAACCTAAACCCAATGTCACTTTAAGGCAGAGTCCAAGGGACCATTTCAGTCCAGCTAACAGTAAGGAAGATGTGGCGCTACTCTGCAAGTGAGATGTGGCTAAGTCTAGAATTGGTTGGCTGCAGTTGGTTGCGATGTGATCGTGCTTTCACTGAGTGGTGGCGGCGGTGTTCTCGAAGATGTCGAGGGGCATCCAGGCGACAAATTAACCAACTCCTGTGCGGTGCCAAAGCCAAAAGTAGCCTGGCACCACCAGAGCGAATGCGTCGATGAGAAGGGGTTGGGGAGGTGGAAGGTGAAAAATGCGGTAAGGGGGCGCGATTGAGCGCATTGGGAATGGCTCGAAAGGAACGATGGTGAGGGGCGAAGTGGGCGTGGCAACATCACCACACACCACTAGATGGTGAACAGGTGGGGTGCAAGGCGAGGGCGAAGGGAGTGGAGGGACGAAGTCGAAGGAGTCAAAGTACTCGTTGTTGATGGCGAACGCGATGGACTCGAGCTTGGTGCTTGGTGTGTAAGCACCACCAGGCACCAACAAACCACAGTCAAAGGGAAGATGTTGTCGTCGAAGCAAGTCCAGTGCAGACCGAATTGCGGCCATGCGCGCACGCTGACGTAGCGAGGCCATGATCTCTGCGGCCGCGAAATCTGGAAGGCGCGTCGATAGGGTTTCGAGGCGCAAAGGTAACTTCCCGAAAAAGCAACCAAAACGAGCGATGTAGAAGTCAAATTGGGGTGAAATTTGACGAGGAAGACGGAGGTCAAGTCAAAAACGTCGTACGGTAACTCGTATTCCCGCCAGAAGAGGTGCTGCTGGTCAGAAAGTTGAGTGGACGTTTGGGTTGATGGTGATAACGTAACTTCTCGTAAAATTAACGGAATCGGACGATGTAGGGGTCAAATTGGGTCAGTTTTTGACGAGGAACACGGCGGTCACGTAAAAATGCCGTAAGGTAAGTCAGTTTTCCGGCAGCAGAGGCGCTGCTGGCCAGAGCGTTGAAGGACGCCGAAGGAAGTAGCCGGCCAAGGTGAAGGAACAAGAGGGAAAGAGGGAATTTTGGCCGAAGGAAATCGTGGAGAACCATTCTCGTTGACGGTAGGCAGCCCACGATGTGAAATAAGGAAATCGGTTGCGTTTAACCCCTAAACCGTCATAAATATTTTTGGTTTTGGTTGAAGTCAATGTTTTCCATATACCCGCCGCATACGAAGGCCGATTTGCGTTTTGAGCATACCACTTGAAACGTATTTCAAAGGCGCATCGTACTGCATTGTTCAAAATTGAGCATCGAGTGAAAGTGCGATGTCACCAATGAATGTATATCTCACGCATTGCGGCGCTGAATGCGTATTCACTGCCCCGTGTAAACCCTAATCATGACCCTAGCATGTTTTGCATAACGCCTAGCTATGTGTTGAAGATGTAACGTGACCTAAATAGGGTTGAACATGCGTATTTATACGCGCAAACCATAACCGTGTGTTGTGTCAAACGATTTTCACACTCTTCATCGTTCGATCTTGGAAGCATGCGACAGTTTTGAGGGACACTGGGCACGCATTTTGATGCGCATAAGGGAGACCTTTTCAAAACTGTTTTCAAAAGCATTTTTGGATTTTAGACGGCTTCATAAATCAATTTTAGGTACCCTTGGGTCATATATGACCCAGGAAACGGTTTAAGGGTTAATGCGCTCAAACCGGAAGGAAGTTAGAGGGAACTTTAGAATTGGCGAATAGCCAAAACGAGTCGATGCTTACCGAAACACCACTCAGCGTGAAGCGGGTCGATAACCTGACGGAAAGGGTGATCTGAGGGTATATATATAAGATATATATATGCACGATAAAGTCACAGAAAACAAAGTGCCGGGTGCTCGGAAACGGAATAGCATTAAACTGGGAAGACAGACATACGGACTGTCTAACTAGAGAAGGCTAACGGTACGAGGACACGGTCACGCGTGTGTTAGGGCTAGATAAGCGAGCCCTCAGTATATTGATATAAAGCGCTGTGTTATGGGACGGTAACACACGCGTAAGTAATGAGCGGGGATGAGTGCAGGCTTCTGTGAGAAGATCTGCTGAAGCACAACGCTTCCTCACTTTTATACCTACGTCACCCATCATCTTAGATGGTACCGCCATTGGGTTGTGAACCCGAGACGTAGGTTGAACGACCAGCATGGTAATAACGACTAGTTCGTTCATGCTGCACATGCGAGTTCCGCGCATGCTGGAAGCTAAAGATGGTTCTTGGTTTGTTTCCAAGATGTATCTTTGCTTTGCCATCTTCGAGTTCAATCATACGAACTCTCGATGACAGGGATGCCTGATGATATGACATAATCATCTGGCGACATGTACAGTCATCGTCGACCGTACTGACGACTGTCATAAATGTATGACGCGACTCGACCTGTACAGTCATGATCGACCATACTGTCGACTGTCATAATAATATATGACACGACCGACTGTCATAATAATATATGACATGACATGACATGACATGGTATGACATGTATGACATGTATGACACGTATGACATGTATGACACATATGTCATCGGTCATAACCCTGACAGATCTCCCCTCTTAAGAGAGTTGTGACCTCACAACGGGCATACCTTTGTATATGTCTTTGATGTCTTTGTTGTTGTCGCTTCTTGCTGGTACCAGTCTTCTTACACCGATTTGAGGCGTCCCTCATGGTGTTTTTAGGTTATTGGGGGGAACTGAGTCCACTTTAGTCCCTCACCTTAGGCATTTAGCCATACAGTCCTTAGGATGCAGCCCACCTTTCCGGAAATCGTATCGTTGAGTGACGTTCCAAGGTTCAATGAAGAGCGTTTTCGCGATACAATCCTACGCTGGATTACTGATTGATCCACACGTTATCATGTATGTGCTAGACGATTCAAAGCATCCGAAGTCTACGTTACGGATTATTTGCGCTAGCCGTCGTCGCCTTTGCGCGATCGATGATCCCACGATTATAACGAATTATATTCGAACGATTCTCGGCCTAATATAGTGCACCCAACTCTTCCTCCCCTCCTTAAGCTACTTTGGAGGATCCTAGGCGGTGATAAGGAGCCCGATTTCGATAATAAACGAACAAAGGGGCTTGTTTTAATGCAAACGGAGCGGCCCTGCTTAACGGAATTGGACTTATAATCCTTAACCGGTCTGCTCAACTCCTCAATATTTTTGTCCAGTACGCACGCTTTGACGAACATCTATCGCGATGAGTGAGAATGAATTCGCCACGTACTAATGTGAAATTTATTTAGTCATGTTTGTCAAGCACAACTTAGGATCACAACTCCTTCTACCTCAGTCATTATCTCCGGTAGCTTCGGATGACTGGCCAAGAATCCGATGACAAACCACGGTTTTGGCAAAGGTAGCATTTAGCAGTTTTTATTTATCCACAGATATGATATCTCGCATGTGTGCGTATCTGTGCAAGGGTATGATTTTGAACAAGGCTCACTACACCTTTAGCAAGGAAGGATCAATTTCCGCTTCAATGCAACATAATGATAAACATTAAGAGCAAGGTTGTATAGATGATCGACATGTATTAGTATATATTACAAGAAGTAAGGGCATACGGCTTAATATAATGTTTAGCCTTCATAGGCAGCTATAATGTCTGCTGCATTGGTCAGCTCTGTGGCTTTGACCCAGGTGTCATGCTCAGGACCGTAGCCTGCATATCGTACTAAATAGTATTTGACACCTCTAGTGAACTTATCCGAGAGTATGTGTGATATCTCAAATAGTGGTTGCCCTTCTTCGGTGATCATCTGTGGCAGAGGCAAAGGTGCTTGAATCGAGTCGTTGTACAGCTCTAATCTGGAAACAGGCTGTACCGGATGAATACGGATATCAAGATTTCCGAAATCTAACTCGTATGCACGTCCATGGCTAAGCACTTTGGAAATAGTGAACGGCCCAATATATGGCTGCTTAAAGTGTCTGCCTGCCTCTGTCAAACCAGTCCATTGAATAAACTCGGTCCGTAAAAGAACTTTCTGCCCGACTGCGAACTGCTTAGGCATGTGAGTCTTATTGAATCTGGCTTGGCTAATTTCTGCTGCTCGGAAAATGTTGTCTACCGCGTTGGCATGAACAGCCGAGTACTGGTCAAAATGATCTCGAATAGCTTCTTGTATTGGAACAGGAGCTTCTGGCGGAATAGTAATAACCAGATCATGAGGCGAGAGTGGTTGCGCCATCGAGTCGAGATAAAATGGTGAATAACCAGTTGATGCAGAAACGGTATTGTTAATTGCAAACTCCACCAGAGGCAACTTGTCCTCCCACGAATTGGCTGAAGTATCATTGCAACAACACCTGAAAATGAAAATGCTACTAATTAGTTTGTAAACCAGAGGATGGTGAAATCAAATCATGAATCAACAATCTGAAATTTACCTGAGGATATCCTCAATGAAGGCATGGCTTCTCTCATTGGCAGCATTCGACTGTGGATGGTGTGACGATGTCATGGACAATCTCGTACCAGTAGATTTCCACAGTGTTTGCCAGAATGTAGAGGTGAATCTGGTGTCTCGATCTGAGATGATGTTCCTCGGAAGACCATGGAGCTTGAAGATATGCTGCATATATATATAAGCAGTATGCTGAGCTGTCCAGGTCATGCTGAAGGGAATGAGATGGCAACGATGGGAGAATTGGCACATTACCACAAATATACTGTCGTGCCCATTAGTGGTGATAGGCAGATCAGTGATCCAATCAAGAGATACATCAAGCCATTTTGTCTTAGGCACGGAATATCGTATGTGTGCCTGACCATAAGGCTTGTGTCGCCTCGTTTTCTGGCGCTGACAAACGGGGCACTCCCGAATGTACTTGATAGCTGCCGTTGTCATTCCTGGCCAATAATACCGGCTACGCAGAAGATGAAGCATGCGATTTTTGCCTACATGACCAGAAATAGTGGCTGAGTGGCACTCATGAAGAAGAATGTGGCGAAGTTGTGTGATCTCACCGTCATCTGTGGGGACTTTAGCTGTTGGTGGAATGTACAGCTGTCTGCCATATATGGTCTTACGATAGATCAACCCCTGAATGAGCTCGAAGCTGTAGCTGCTGACTGACTGTGATGAAGTCGATGATGTCAGCTTAGCCAAAATAGTCTGTGCAAATGTGTCACGATCGTATTCGGATATAATGATGTCGTGTAGCTGATGAGCTGATGAAGAAGATATAAGAGCAATGAATGTAGGATCTGCGGATGGAATGACTTCACTGATGTCCATGTGTTGAAGACAATCAGTAAGTTCAAAAAGTGTAGAGATACGCGTGAGTGCGTCTGCAACCTTATTCTTCTCGCCAGCAATGTGCTCTATACGGAAGTTGTACTCAGAGAGCTCATCCAACCACCGTGCCTGTTTGGGGCTCAGTGTGGATTTGGTCTGGAAATAAACCAGTGGCTGATGATCTGAGCGTACAATAGTCTCAGGAGCTCCCAACAAGATGTGGCGAAAGAATCGGAAGCCTTCCACAATGGCAAATAGCTCGATCTCAGGAATAGGCCAACGTCTCTGTGTATCGGATAGAGTGACGCTGTGATAGCCACATGGCTTCATACCTTTTCCTTGATCCTGGAGTAATACTTGGCCAACGTGTGTGCCTGATCCATCGACCTCCAAAATAGATGGCAGTTTCTGATCTGGAAGCTGTAATACTGGAGCGTTACAGATGGCACTTTTGAGGTTATCAAATGCCTGCTGCTGCTCAGTTTCCCAGACAAACTCTGCATTATCTTTAAGGAGACGATTGAGAGGTTCGGCAACTTTGGAGAACTTTGGTATGAATCTCCTAAATTGACCAACCATGCCCAAGAATGACCGAAGGGATGACTTGCCATCTTTAGCCATACGGCGTAGAGGCTGCTTTCCAACGGTAGGACCATAAGACACTGGAGGCTGAATTGCCATGACTGCTCTGATCCTATCTTCGATGATGGATAGGCCTGCTTCAGATATGTGATGTCCGATAAAATCTATAGATTTGACGAACAACTCCACCTTGGAAGGCCTGATGAAAAACTGGTGATCTCTGCAACGCTGGAGGAACTGTCGAACATGCTTCACATGACTGTCAAAATCTGGACTGTATACGATAGTGTCGTCCATGAATATGACAAGGAACTGGTCGATGAAGTCGAAAAATGCCCGATTTCCTACACGAAGTGCTGTTGCAGGAGCATTGGTCAATCCGAAAGGCATAACTGTCCATTCATAAGAACCGTATCTGGTGCGAATAGCAGTTTTATGTATATCATCCGGATGAATGGGGATTTGGTGAAAGAACTGGTTGAAATCAAATCTACTGAACCATCTTGATCCCTTCAGCTGCTCTAGTAGGGTGTCATGTGGTGGTAGTGGATACGTGTCCTTGATGGTGATGTTATTCAGGGCACGATAATCACAACACATCCTCCACTTTCCCCCTGGCTTAGGAGCGAAAATGATTGGGCATCCATATGGCGATGATGATGGACGAAGGATACCCAACTCGACATATTTGATGATTTGCCGTTTGAGTTCCTCCATCATGGGTGCTGGAATGGTGCGTACTGGCTGTGAAGGAGGCTTATGTCCAGGTTCGATGTCGATTCTATGATATCCACCTTCAAACCGCTCTGGCCTATGACCAGCCGGAAGATCCTCTTGGAAAACGTCTGAAAAGTCTTCTCTCACTTGATCACGTGCTGCTGTGACCTCGGGGTCTTCCATTGTGGTGTCTGAGTCTGATGCTGCAAAGACCAATTCACCATCGACCTCGGAGAGGAAAAAGAGATATGCTACGGCTTCTTCAGCCGAACCACTGGATCGAATGCGACGGAGATGTTTCCTCATAGTGGTGGCACTGACCAATTCCATTTCAGGAAGGCCATCTGAGTCTGGAGTCTGCTCAACTCTGGACAATACTGTGCGAATACTGGAGCCTGATGAATGCTTCCTAGTGATCGTCAGATTTTTGGTCTGAAAGTCAATATGTGGATTCCTCCTCTCCAACCAATCTTGACCCAGAATGACAGTGAATGGTTTCATGTCAATGATGTAGAGATCTACTGAATCCTTATACTTGCCCAGCGTGAATGTAGCATTGGGAAGATAGGATGTACAGGGTAATTGGCTTCCTCCAGCCAACCCCACTGAGAATGATGATGAATCTGATGGTGATATACCCAGCTGAGAAGCAAATTGTCTGTCGATAAAAGATGATGTGGCTCCTGGATCAACCAAAATGTGAGTATTCTGTCCATGGACTTTCCCCTTATACAGCAACAGCTTTTTCTGCGATTTCAGCTGTGCTGTCTGAGATTGCATCTGTGCGATGTTTTCTGTGGGATTATCCATCTGCTGAAACTGTAGTGTCAGTCTGGATAGGACTTCCTCTGAAATACTCTCTATCTGGCCACTTGCTTCGGTGGCATTTTCTGGCTGATCTACCCTCGGGGTGCTCTCATTACCGGTACTTGTGCAGTACCCGGAGAGTTTCCCTGAGCTGGAGCTGCTGGAACTGGAGCTGCTGGATCTGAAGTTGCAACTGCTGCATTGATACTATGCTGATTTTTTAGTTCCTTGACCAGGGTGTTGATTGTGTTAATGAGTTTGTTAGACCCATCTTTTGCACCCTGATTCTTCTGTGGCTGTCTCTGATTCTGAAAGGGATTCTGTGCTGGTGGCTTGCCTTTGATCTGCTTTCCATCATTGGTAGTGGTGGCCCAACAATCCTTCTCGATGTGACCAGGTCGATCACAACGATGGCAAGTCTTATTCTGATTCTGTTTCTGTGATTGTCCTTTTCCTTTTCCTTTTCCCTTGCCTTTGCCACTTTTTCCTTTATTCCTATTCTGATTGGACTTCTGACTGTCATTCTGTTTCCAATTCTGATTTTTGGATCTGTCGTATGGCTTATTGCCACGTCCTCTGTCCTTATCCTTTTTGGCTGGCCCTCCAGATGACTGTTCCTTCTGCCCTCGATAATGAAGAGTCTCTGATTGCTTCGAATGAACGACATAGTTCAAGTCGAGCAATATCTGTGTGGTTAGTGACCACGACATATTATTCCTTTCTGTCTCTGTCAGGAATCGTAAATGAAACTGTCTGCGAAGTTCCGGATCTACGCTGTTGACGAATCTGTCCTTTATCAACACATCTTCCAGTTCAACTGCTGCCAGTGCAGCCAGTGAAGTGAATGTGCGTAGATAATCTGAAAAAGTCTGGTTTTCCTGTTTCAGTGACATTAGGTGTTTTTTAGCCACTGATCTTTTATGGGGGTTACCAAACTGTCTGAGGAAAATCTCTCTGATTCCTGCAAATGTGGCATCTGGTTGATTTGCCACGACCTGGAAATAGTGTCGATCATTATTCTGTATGAGGGTCAGGAAAACTGTGATCAGGTCTTTATCTGGAACTCCTGGATACGTGAATTGGAAGTATCTATCCACGGTTTCCAACCAAACCTCTGCATCCATTCCTGATTTGTACTGATTTGGTGGTGCCATTTTCACTTTGGGAACCAAACTGGATGGAGCTGGTGCTGGTGCTGTATCTGGATCTGTGAAAATCATTGGAGGATTGTCTGCAGTATATTCTTCATCTGGTTCCTGAGGCTCGTTTTCAGGATCTCGATATCTGCTCATATCAGGCTTCATTCGGCTGATATTGTCGAAGAACCCTATCTTGTCGTATCTGGTCTGGGTATTATCATAACCAGCATGCCATTTCGGGATCTTGAAACGACTGTATGCATCATATGAGCCTAAGATGTCAAAGAACCATGTAGACGGATCTGCATTGATGGGTGGAATATCTGGATCTTCTGCTTCTGCCATCTAATAAAGACAAAACACAACACCAAAATCTCTTCAGCTAACTGAGTGTGTGAAGATATATATATACCTATGTTATATATGGTATATCTGTATATTATGATGAGGTTATGCATGTACATATATCCACCTTCTTCCCCCCTCAAGGAAGTGTGTGATACAGTGGCAGTTGTCAATTGCCAATACCTCATTCAGCATGCATTCCTTATAGGAATCAGCTGTTACAGTTTTAGGGTTGCAGCCCTACAGTCCTTGGGTTGTAGCCCTGCAGTTTTTGGGTTGTTGCCCTACAGTTTTAGGGTTGTTGCCCATAGTATTATCATGTCTATGATGATTTAGCATGATATAATAATGCCAAAAAACGAAGTTTTTCGAAATAAAACTGGCATTTTTGGGCATATATAGTTACAGTGGCCCTGTTACTCAATACAGTGTTTAGGGTGTTACTTGATATCAGTAACCCTAATACAGGTAAAAAATAAGCAGTATAACGTTTTTGCAAAGATTTTTAAGCAAAACTGCATTTAATACCCACATAAACGTAAAGTGTTTTTTAGGAGGTACGTTACACCCCTGTTACACACATTTAATTTTAGGGTTGTTACAGGGTGTTACACATGCTGCATAAATCAGGGATTGATATTTGATATATAAACATTCATTTTATCAAAAAAAATCAATCCGAAATTTTCAAAATGTGTTTTACGTACAGCATTTTGAGCGATTTATTGCCATAGCAATAGCGTTACCCATATATATTCAACACCTAATATTTTAGGGTGTCACACTGATATGACATGTGTCATTATGATTTTCTGATACCTTAATAGGTATAAAATCATAATCTTACATAAAATAGGCACACATTTTTCATTTTGAAATTAAACGTGGAGCTTTTTCACCCATTTTATAGT
The DNA here is from genome assembly GCA_001247695.2 of Cymbomonas tetramitiformis. NCBI lineage: Eukaryota > Viridiplantae > Chlorophyta > Pyramimonadophyceae > Pyramimonadales > Pyramimonadaceae > Cymbomonas > Cymbomonas tetramitiformis. The sequence continues at coordinate 45,817 of LGRX02029386.1, read as the reverse complement.
TTTTTTTAGCTGTCTGAAATATTGTTGTGGTGACATATTTCAGTGTAAATGTGAAATGTAAGTACAGAATCATTACAAGAAACTTCACTTTTGCATATGACATTTTTCATAGCAAATAAGTGAGTTGTGCTGTATATCAACATTTACAGTTGACAGCATTCTGGGTTTTACTGATTTAAACCCATGCACAGCAAATGTACTATGTATATATCAAGGGACGGTATCGATAGTTCGATATCCCGATATATCGATATATCGAAAATATCGTTACTCATCGATAGTGTTTCTAGCGATATCGAAAAATATCGTTACTCATCGATATCATATCGGGTACTTACTCATATCGATCGATAGGAGTTTGGGTACTTACTCATATCAATCGATAGTGTTTTGAGTTTTTTTGTATCGATTTATCGATATCAGTTTTTTCGCGTGTTATCGATATGCGCCGTCGCTGAACCCCGATATCGCGAAATCGGGCAGATATCGAAAATATCGATAGTTTGACCAGGGCAAGGGACGACGCTCATGCGTCATGGATCCCATGACTCGGTCGAATTGATCTTGGAATGCCACAAGTCAGTAACGCCCAATCATGTGCGTTTATAGGTGATCCCAAGATGGATTCGACCATCGGGCATCACAACAAAGCCAGAATAAAACATCTAAAGCCGATCCCAACCACAAAACTCAGAAACATGGGGAAGCGCGGGGCTGGAATCAAGCGTCGCAAGACAGCCTCTTCGTCCGGTGTCACCCTTGTCCCTCAAGGCAAGGGTCATGTCAAGCGCACTCCTCGAAATCCGTTCGATCCCCACGGCTCAGATGACATCGAATTCAAAATTCGAGAGATTCGCGCCGAGCGTGTTGCCGGAACCGCGCCACAATGGCTAATAAGTTGGGAAGGACTTGAAGAATCCGTAGACAGTTGGGAGCCCATTGAGAACCTTGTAGGCTGTGAGGCACTCATCACAGCTTTCAGGAAATCCCGTAAAGATGCTGAAGCTGCAGACGTTGCAAAAAGGGCGAAGCGAAAGGCAGAGAAGGCAGCTGAAGAAGAGGCAGAAGGTACGATTGCGCTGATATTCGTATTTTATTTTGTTTTCCGAATTGTGCGTGATTGGACATGTGTTCGTTGCATTGTAGTTGCTAACAACACGTCGGTGCGCGCGTGTATTCGTAATGCAGCTACTGACGACTCTGAGTGGAAAGATGGTGCCACCGTCAAGCGCAAGGCGGCCTGCTGGAGGCACTACATGTGCAGGTATTCTGTCACCCATCCTGACAAGATCGAGGACGTCTACTGCAAGATTTGCGGCCCCGACTTTACCCTCGCTGTTTCTGGAAATACTTCGAACATGCGCAGCCACCTCGCCCACGTCCACAAGGACGTCTTCTGTGAGATGCTTTCGTCGACGGCGGGATGCGGTGCTGGCGGCGGCGGTGACGGCCGTGGCCCCCCTGGATCCTGCAGCGGTTCTGGCAGCGGTTCTGAGGCTCAGCAAACAGAGATCACCGCTGCCATGTTGCCCCCAGTTCCCAACGAGCGACGCGATGCTCTGCACAGGCTGGTGAGTTTCAACATTTTTATCTGCTTGGACTAGCTTGTTTTATTTGTGTAGCCTGTTGTAGCTTACCTGCTATTTCGGTGTTCGCATGTTAGGGTATCCAGCTTTCTAATAATTACTCGGTGTGCTGACGTTGATTGCAGATTTCACTTTGGATTGTTCGTCGAAAACGGGCTTTTTCCATCTGCGAGGATTCAGAGTTCCGTGACATCTTCGAATTCATCTTCTCAAGTGGCTATGCGCCCCCATGTCACAAGTTGGTCACGCAGCACGTCTTGGGTCTGTCCGTGGAAGGGCGGGGACTGGTGACATGGGCTGTCAAGGAGCTGCTGGCCGAAGGTATTCTACCGAGCATTGCTGGCGATATTTGGTCTGAAGGCGGCGTCGCTATTTTCGGTGTTCTCATTTACTGGTTGACTGCTGACGGCGAGTACAAGGAGAAGCTCCTCGGCGCCGTCCCCTTCAGTGACGTACGGCACACTGCTGACGAGCTGCTTTTGGCTACCAAACGTGCTTGTGCCCTTATGGGTCTCGGCGCCTTCATCGAGGGCGAGAGCCCTGTGGATACTGTCGTTGACTTCATCCACGCCACCACTTCCGATTCCGCCAGCAACATCGTATGTGGCTGGAAGTCGTTTGACGGCCACGAGTGCAACTGCCACATCATCGCCTTGGCCGTCGTGAAGTATCTGGAAAGTCCGGGTGTGGGAAAGGTCTTCAAAAAGCTGCGTGGGATAACTACCCATTTTAACCACTCAGTGATCGGCCGCCATCTTCTTCACGACTGCCAAGACAAATATTCGCTGACTTCCACCTCCCCTCCCCAAGACAATGCTACTCGCGGTGGGTGGAAAGGCGCCTTTCTTATGGCCAAGTGGTACTTTGAAAATCAGGTGCGGTGTCCCTACATTGTCTCAATCCTTAATCATGCCTGCTTATATTTAGGTTTGAGTTAAAACCCTGAATCTCCCCGTAACTTTGCAGGAAGCTGTTCAACTGTATGATGTTGAACAGCCGAAGAAGGCCGCCACTGCTGTCGACAACCCCGACGGTAGCAAGTACCGCGAGCACAAGCTGGTTGGTTGTGAGTGGGATGTTGTTCGTGAGAGCACCTATGTGTTGTCACAGCATGCGGCTGTAATCGACCTATTGCAGGTCACCAAAACCGTGACGGTTTCATCAGTGTTGCCCGTGATTGGTGGGCTAATCTCGAAGCTTGACCCCTCCCGATCGCTGAAGTATGACGGCGCTGTCGTGTTTGTGCGGAACACTGACGTCTAAGATGCCCAAAAACGGTACACCGATGATCTGAAAAAAAGGTGGGTCACTTTGGCTTTAGGTTATGTTTGAGGCTAGCACCTTGCTTCATAATTTTGTTTACGAAGTGCCATTTTATTTTCAGGTACTACAATGAGCTGATGCTCTGCAAGTTGGAGGATTTCGCTGTGAGCACGTTTTTGGACCCGAGGCACAAGGCGCTTTCCTTCAAGCACTTGGACAAATGGGACAAAGGTAAGCTGACGAAGGACCGCGTGATCGAGTGGTCGAAGGCCGCTTACAACGAAGACTGGAAGCCTTCTCGTGAGATGCCTGTCAGCATGCCGATTGCTGCCCCCAGAGCCGAGCTGAAAAAGCAGCTGGTTTCCTTCCTCGAGGACTCTGATGATGAGGAGGATGCGATAGTAGAGAGGATAGAGGCTGAGCGTGGTGCTGAGGAGGCTGAATGTGAGTTCACTTTGTACTTAGCTATGCCCCCAGCTAGGCTGTATGAAGATCCGGTCCGTTGGTGGGTAGACAGAAAGCACAAGCTTCCAAACATGTTTAGAATGGCTAGACAGTTTTTAGCTTCCCCTGCAAGTACTGGTGGGGTAGAGCGCATATTCAGTGCGTGTGGTCAGATGCACTCAGACTTGAGAAAGAGAGTAACTGAGGGCACACTAGAGCACTCCATGATGGCTGCAATAAACACTAAATAAATGTAATATGTATTTTTGTTCAAACTGCTGTGACTAGTTTGCCCCCTGATATATTATGCAGCCTTTGTTGAGATATCGATATATCGACCTGATTTTGTGCTGTTATCGTTATCAAAATCGATTATCGATAGTAGGATTTTTTAACTATTGATCGATACCACTTTACCTAGTTACTCATATCGATCGATATCAATTTACAAAGTTACTCATATCGGTCGATAATTAAAATTATCAGTTGTTCAGATATCGTATATATCGATATCGTTTTTGCAGTTACTCAAAGTTATCGATGGCAAAAAAAACCGCCGATACCGTCCCTTGGTATATATTAATCAACTTAAGTGGAAACAGCCACTTTAGCGATATTTCTCAACCTATGATTTGTTTGAGCATAGGTCTGTGCTCTTAAGATTTATCAAAGTGATATATCTCATTTGGAACAAATCTGGACTTTGCTGGATACAATCACAGCAACTTCACACAACACATTTATGTGTGTGTGAATGTCCTTTACACTATTGTCAGAAATCATGTGAAAACTGATCTGTATGTTACATGCAAATTGAGCTGATCAATTCTGAATCAACTATCATAATGCAATGTACTTGTTGTAGTTGCTCCAGCTGATATGTGAGACGAATGGACAATGCTCAGCAGTGACCAGCTGCTTATTTGAGCATTGTATAATGCCTTCGGGTCTGGAGATATTCTCCATCCAGCCCTTCAGCATGTAGTTTTATCCTGTTTACCTTAGCTATCGCCATCACTGACATCCAACACGCACATGTGTTTGTCGGATGGTATCTATATTATCATGCACATAGTTGACATTATAGTTGATCATTTCACTTACTGAGTCAGTGAATGTCATTATACATAGTAATGTCAGTGGTGTGTGCATTGTGTAGGTACTTGTTGATTTAGTACTTGTAAGTGTGTGTGTGTGAATTATTCACTATACACACTTATATGTAGGTGACTTCTGGTATTACAATACACCAAGATGATTTATCATGCAGGATGATCTGTATACCATGTACTGAATAAATCTAGCATGATATATATATCAGCTTAGGGGTTATTGTAATCCTGTATACTCTCATTTACAATAATGAGTTGCTTGATTTATTTCACATGTAGTTCCGGTGAGCATTCCATTCAGTGATCCACCATAGAACGAACATGCTCATCCCAAATCCTTCGTCAGAGCATGTCGAGCTAATTATGGTGTTAAGATCACCTTCAGGCACCTTACACTTACATGGGTTCCAATATAGCTTACATGCACTGCAGTATGCTTTGTGCATTGTATAATGTATTGTGATGTGATGCCATGTGTCCCAGTTGTTAACGTGATCAAACTGGTATGTACATTACAGCTGGTATCGTGATCAAGCTGTATGAATAATGCATGCACAATCACAGTGATGCTCAGTATAATAATGTACAGGTGGTGAAATGCACATCTGCTGCATGCACTCAGTATATACTCATGATAGTGTATACTACAAGTATGTGTGTGTGTGTGTGTTGCTGCAGGTATTATTATCTCCACACACTCGACTTTTTGCACACACTATGATGTTGCTGCAGAGTATTCAATGATCTGTCATGTTGAGCGTGTGTGTGTGTGTAAGCTATTCACACAGCATTTATGCAGTTCACACTCATGATTGTAGGTTGATATAATCTGACAGTGAATGAGCATCATCTTTTATGTGCAGATATTGTAACATGCTGCATTTATGTATACCATCATCGCGCGTCATCTGTTATGATGCGTCTAGCAGGTGTAAACATATACTGTCAAGCAAAATAATCATGCGCACGTCGACAAGTGATTTTTGCGACCATTTGAAATGATGATTTTTCGATGACGAGATCAGTATACGCATCAAAAACTGCAAACTGCGATTTATTGCGACTTTGATGAATCGCTGATGTGCGCGCTGTGAATAGTGATGATATCTCGTCGCAGAGATGTACGGCATGTGATACGAATGCCATTTTGTATACGAAACATACACTGATGACGATTTGTGCATATGCGCGTCAGTTTGTCGAATCTCGAACAATTTTGCGAATGATGTCAGCGCATATGTGCGATCGGCATGCTGTATGCACACCTTCTCGCGCTGTTATCTCTGACGGCGTGTATGTGAACAAATGCGATTGCGACGATGTCTCCTCGCGCACCGATTTCGCTGTTTATTCCGCAGCGGTCGATATTATGCGAGATATGTTGATATATGTGCGACTGCAACGCCTGTTTGAAATATGCGATCCGCAACCTGCGCACACAAAATTCGATATCTCTACTACAGCACTCACACTTTCACATCACCACGAAACGCCAAAAATCCGGACGATAAGGGTTTGGGTTTTCAATTTCGATGTTAGTATTGCATTTAGATTCAAAGTACATTGTTTCTAACCTATTTCGATGTTGAGGAAAACGATGGTGACCTCGAAATTTAGTGGTTCGCAGTATTTAGGGTGTTACATAAGCCTGAAATCCCCCTATAAAGCCCGAATTCATAGGGTTTGTGCGCACATGGTATTTATGACGCAAATAACGTTCAAGTGTGATGTTGGTACAATATAACTTCAGTTTGGATATCGTCTGACCAAACTTGATGCCTTATCTCACTAGCAAGCATGCTATATGGTGTCAGCATGACATATTTCAACTATGCAGTTAGGGTTTACGAATAAATGGCCCATAATAGGGATTTCGGAGTTTCGAATTCCGATGCAATCATTACATTTACATGCATGTTCTTCGATGTTCCCAACCTAATTCGATGCTGAGAAATGCAATGGTAATGTCAGGTTTGCGTGATTCTCGATATTTAGGGCGTCGCATCACAACACACTTCGCCCATGAAGCCCAATCGTATATAGGGTCTACGTATATGTGTATGCCTGTGTGTGGTACATACAAACATGTTGTATATATATTCAGAGCTGCCCATATGTGATAGTTAAACTCATTTAAACGTTCTTTGAGGAACTATGGTGCTTTGTATTGCTAACGAAACCATCTGTGATATTGGGATGGGTCATAAACTTGCCATGTTATCATGGCTCAGAGCGCGCTGTATTGGACGAAATAGCTATCTCACTTGTTTTTACAAAAAGCACGTTTAGTCATATAGAAGAGGTTCTATTCACTTTTAATACTATCATACATACCTAATCACTATTCTATTCGTTCGATTGCGGCCGTGCTACAATGCTTCGTCGCGCGCTTCGATCAAGCTGTGCTGTGTTATAAGAGTGCATGCCGTGTGTGTCCTTTACAATATCAAAACATACCCGTGTATTCTAAACACATAACTGTGGGACAAAGTGCTATGTGTAGCATAGGAAATACAGGCGCGACACTGCCTTAAAGTTGAAGGGATGCAGATGCCTTTACAAGAGTGCTTGAGTAGTGCTCAGGGTTTTAGGGTTACGAAAATGCGGAGGGTCGGAAACCGAAGGGGCTGCACGATACCACAGCTCCTTCGGGCAGCTTGCTCGAATCCTTTGAGTCAAAGGACTCGAGCAAGCCGGGCGTGATTGGGGTCAAGCCCAAGCTGGGGTGGCATTTGCCAAACCTCCAGACTACCACACCAAATGTGTTGATCACACCTCAACCGTACGGTCAGTGCAGTTCTGTCGGGTAGCTTTCTCGATCCCCTCACCACACATGGCGATGGACTCGAGAAAGCTAGGCGTGATTGGGTTTGAGCCCAAGCTGTCTTATAGTCTTCGACATCGTGCCCTACTGTGATGCCCAAGGCAGCGCGCACCCGCTCTTTCACATTATATCCCAGAGCCCACATATATCTTGGGATCGCCATACACCTCGCCGACAGAAGTTTCCGGGCTGTGACCGCGTTCAGAGACTCAGGTTCAGCCAGACCGTAGTTCATGCTACCAAAGGGATGGCCGGAGATCTTGGTTCCTAGGAACTTCCCTCGAGTCTCACAAAATTGGACATTGCCGCCTAGAGTGAGAACCGCAGTGCCGTACTCAACCGTCAAGGTTTCTTTCACTGTCACGCTGGCACCTGTGCTTGTGTGAGAAATTATTAAAGGTGGAACTATGACCGAAATAGAGCCATTTTTGTTTGTGATGGCGTTAGAAACTGCGAGGCCATTATCTAAAACCGCCAGATCCAGTAAAACTTCATTGGTCCGTAGCTCCCAGACCGTGCGAACGGTTTGAACGCGAGGATTTTTTCCACCTTTAGTGGTGCTATTTATCCTTCTCGACTCGAGCCACTCACTAAACATGTAGTTGAAAACGGAGCGCGGCCACGTCTTGTTGACGTAGGTTAGACCCCACACCGCGACACCTCTAGCATTGCGAATTCTCTTAAACATACTTCTGCGGAGGTCATTGATAAATAGCATCATATCCGTTGGGCAAACCGACAAAATATTTCGAGACAATACGTTCCCAGGGCAAATGCCGTGATTTTCAAGCAGTTTGCTTCGAGAGGGTAAGCGTATACCACAGGAAGGGCAAAACCGCTGCCCCCCTGGACGTTCTCGCCAGCTCGGCGAAAACTCGAAAACGGGACCTGCATAACGTTTCCAGAGCGCCTTCAAAGTAGGTTTTTCATGAAATATGTATAATAACAAAGTGTTGTGAGCACTCAGAGGTCCGATGGGTCGCAAACGCTCGGATGCGGGGTGAAACCCAAACCAAGATTCACAGAGGTTTTACTCGGTAAATAGGAACTGACGCCCCCTCGTGAAATAACGTGAATTCCTTTTTCGCAAGAGTACCGTTGAAAAATCCCTTACATACGTTTCTAGATAACACTAAAAAAATCGTTTAAAAGAAAGTCGAACCGTTCTAAGGCCCTAAATCAATAATGGTGTGTTTTCCCGCAAGGACGGGTTAGGGTGTAAAGTGCGTATCCGACACGAAAACTGAAAGTCGGAACGACGGAAACGGATATATCGTTGCAGATAAGAAACCTCTTACCTTGAGCAGCACGGGGAGTACTAACAGGCATGTTTAAAAATATAATTGCAGTTGGAAATGCTCTGTTTTATTTTCTATCGCGAGAAATAAGCGATTTGGCCGTCTGTGGTGGGATCACTGAAAACAGCGTAACAATCACTTCTCGGAACGACAAACTAACTGTCTCGGTAAACGATTTATCGTCCGGAGCGCGTAGCGCGCCCGCGGTGATGTGTTATGCGTTCTCAGTTCGTCGCCTTGACGAGTCGGAGAATACCATTCTGTTAGGGCTAGATAAGCGAGCCCTCAGTATATTGATATAAAGCGCTGTGTTATGGGACGGTAACACACGCGTAAGTAATGAGCGGGGATGAGTGCAGGCTTCTGTGAGAAGATCTGCTGAAGCACAACGCTTCCTCACTTTTATACCTACGTCACCCATCATCTTAGATGGTACCGCCATTGGGTTGTGAACCCGAGACGTAGGTTGAACGACCAGCATGGTAATAACGACTAGTTCGTTCATGCTGCACATGCGAGTTCCGCGCATGCTGGAAGCTAAAGATGGCATAAGTCATTACCACCATGTGACACACCTCTGAAATTTTTCTCCAGTCACCCATTCTGTCGATTTTCGACCAATGATCTTTGGAGGATTCTTCCGCGATCACTCACCACCTCCCGGATATGTTAACGAGCACAACCCGATTCATGGACGAGAAACGATTGACGGCTGACGTGTGCATGGCATGCATGCCACACCGATGGCAAGCACCATGTAATCATCGATTTGACCATCTTAGCCGATGCATGCGATGGAGGATAAATAGGCGAAATTAGAACATCCCCAAATCTAATGCTATTAAAATAGGATGCAGAAATATACGTGTACAATTATATATTATTATATATGCGACCTTGTCTTGAAAAAATTCACATCTCAGATGTCATGTCATGTCATGTCATGTCATACATGGTCATGTGATTTGACGATTGCGAATCTATTGAGAGCAATAGTCACTCTTGACTATTGCTCAAGAGTGAGCAATAGTCACTCTTGAAGGGTAAACAATTTTATATATTAAATATGCGATGTCATGTTAAATATTCTATAGCTATTTACTTACAATGTACACGTGTTGTGAATCCCTGAGCTGAATGTATGTCATCTGCGACTTTGAAAAATTTCTGAAGAATCCGAATGAGCTCTTCGCTTTCGCTCTATTGAATTCTCGCAGTGTATCTTTATATTATAACCAGCCTGTGATATTCGAACTGTTTGTCCGATTTTACAGTAACATTCATAAAAAGAATGCATTTGCGTCATACAGTTCGTTTCATAAGGTCGAAGCTACACTTTGCAGTTTGCCTTGCGACAAAGCAGACTGTGAGGAGATGTGATTCGATAGAATGCGGACTATCTCCGGGGTGCGCTTCCTGTTGAGGACACGCGTACGTCTTGCAGAGACCTACCCGAATTCTAAGGCAAATATCCTGCTATTTTTGTGTCGTTGGGAGACCGAGGTCTGAGCTGCACCTCGATCTCTGTAGCGACCCGGAGAGACATCAGTAATGCCCTCTCTACGACTGGCGTGGTCCTAGGCGCGTCATGAGACTGTGCTATTTGCCCTACTCGGCCTTGGTTAGGCGTAGATAGTCGCATTAGCAGCTCACCTAAAATAGCTATGTAACTAATGCCATTTCGCTGCTGACAGCTTCGGATAAGCTCTTCAAGCTCGTCACAATTTTCCTTGAAAGCTTCCGAAGTACTCATGTTCGCAAAGCACGGAAGAGAGCTGCCAGCAGCAACTCTGGCATATACTGTGGTGATAAATATGAAATATCCGTTTCAGAATGCCCGTTACTGTGCACAAAGCAAAGCGTTCAATTTTGAGTCATCTCATGTGTGTCTTCCTCCGCTCAGAGGTCAGACGAGAGTCAGCGTTTATGTCAATGTATTGCAATCCGTGTATAAATTCCAATGCTGCTCTCTCAAGGCCTCACACGGGAAAAAACTTCGCGATAAATAATTTGAAATATATTACTGCCACGTGCAATCTCCTGCAGAGTTTATTGGGAATGCGCGAAATGCGCGAGAGTGCCTCAGATACGATGCAGCTCTCATGGTACGGACATGTCAGCGACTGCCAATGTGACTGTCTCCACTCATTTAGCAGACGTCAGGTGTACAATCATACAGTAGATACTAGGAATATTCCTAAGAGGCCAATAAATAATTTCAGCGGTGTGCTCTCTTGTGGAATTTACTTATGGTTCTTGGTTTGTTTCCAAGATGTATCTTTGCTTTGCCATCTTCGAGTTCAATCATACGAACTCTCGATGACAGGGATGCCTGATGATATGACATAATCATCTGGCGACATTTACAGTCATCGTCGACCGTACTTACGACTGTCATAAATGTATGACGCGACTCGACCTGTACAGTCATGATCGACCATACTGTCGACTGTCATAATAATATATGACACGACCGACTGTCATAATAATATATGACATGACATGACATGACATGGTATGACAGGTATGACAGGTATGCCACGTATGACATGTATGACACATATGTCATCGGTCATAACCCTGACAGCGTGACACATGCCACACACAGTGAGGGGTGAAGCAAGGAGAAGCAGGCCCCCATACAGTGGGGGGAAAATCGGCTTCCCCGTGAGTTTATATGCTTGATATGAGCACAAAGTAAACATTTTTCATATTGTCGCTCTCTGCAGTATAATCCTGAAGATAATATCCAGGGCCTTTCACAGGTAGTACCTGCTACCTACAGGTACTAGGGGGTGCGTCTGTGGAATTGTGGCTACTGCCCCGCAGTCCTTGTGGTAGGACCAAATCGACGATTTGGTCCTACCACGAGGACCATTGTTCCGATAATTTAATTGGCCATCTCCCGTGATTTGTGGTGTCTAACCAATGAAAGGTGGTATATATAGGTCCTATATTAATTTATTTGAACGCTGGTTTGGCCTATATCCATCCCATATATCCATGACGAATGCATTTCAAACCTCTACACTCAATTTTTTCAAAACGGATTTTTTGGAACATTCAAAATGTGGCAAATTAGTGACTCATCTTCAATAATTTTTTACCAATCATATATCAACACTACACCTGCGCGGATACCATCAAATTGAACCTATACATATGTCCCAATCATATTTGGGCGGTAGGCCCGGTTGGAATGCATATATTGGCTCGTTGGCTTGTTGGCTTCCCCTCTAATATATTGGCTCGTTGGTTTCCCCCCTAAAACAGTGGTCACGCGAGCTGACCAGCCAGCCATCATAATTGCTTGCTAGAGGGCATATATCGCAAGGTTGGTGTGTGCGGCACATTAAATCTTCAAGTATATATGTATTGCGAATTTCTGAAAGTCTAACATCATCCAAATATCTTATTTTTCGACTGGCGTGTACATTTTAGAATGGATGGATGCCAATTTCTAAAGTCCGAAATTCACTAAATTCGGAATTTGCATTGTGTTGAACATGCGCCATGCTGAAATAGAGCGGAAATGATGATGAGGGTGCGAAGTAACCGATTCAGTTATCTTATTTGGTCATAAACTCACGATGTATAACCATGAGCATCACCGTGAGCCCCGCATGTGACTCCTAATACTCAAAATACGGTGGTCCTTGTGGTAGGACCACCATTTTCTTCAAGCTTTTGGTGAAATTACACCCCTAAAGCGTGTCGTTCAACCACACACCTAAAGTCTCATGGGGGCCGCCGCTATAAGAAATAAAATTCATTTAACTCATAAATATCATGTGCAAATGTTACCTGTGCCTCAAATAGTCGATTTAGTGATCGAAACCGCAATTGCCCATTGGTCCTTGTGGTAGGACCATGAATTTGGGTAGTAGCCAATTGGGCACAACGCACAGGTACAGGTACATGTATATCCAATTTTGGGGAAATGGACACAGGTACAGGTACAGGTACTTTACCGCAGGTGCAGGTACAGGTACAGGTAATACCGCAGGTATCACAGGTACTTTTGCAGGTACTTGTAGCCGGAAGCACTGACCGGATTCAGCCAACGTGACATGCTTGCAAACCATTTTCGACTATGCCGAATCCGATGGCGAGAAGTCGTCGACATGGGTGATCAAGTCCAGGTCAAAGTCGGAATCAGTTAGTGACCTAATGTGTGCCAGAGCATGCTCAAGCCCGCTTGCAGGAGCGTGCAAAGTCTCTGGTTAAGGGTGTAAACTTATCCGCAGGATGATAACTTATGAGCAAGGTGTCGAAACTTATCAAGGAAACCAAAACTTCTGTCTGAGGAGTCGCGGGCGGAGGGTTGGCGCTGGAACCGGCATTAGAATTGAAGGTATCGGATGATGAAGGCTCCTCACTGGGGTCACTGCCGCAGCCTTCCGGCATGGTTGCAATCTTGCAAATGGCCAAACGCGCTATCGTTCAGACCGTTCACGCGTTCACGCAAGAGAACAAGAGATGCAGAGAAGCCCCTATTGCCTATTCGGGTTGCTCCGCTACCAATTGCGCAATTGGTAGAGAGTAGCCCCTATTGGATGCAATTGGTAGAGAGTACCTGCGGATGACAGGTATTACCTGTCAAAATCCGGGCCCGCAGGTACAGGTACAGGTACTTTGGATGACCGAAATCGGGCACAGATACAGGTACATGTACTAGCCTCTCAACGACAGGTACAGGTACAAGTAGTGCCTACTACCTGCGCGCAGGTACTTTTCGCAGGTAGTCGACTACCTGTGAAAGGCCCTGATAGTATCCAGCCGTAAAAAATGCTTCAGCACAGTGAAAATGCTTTCGGCTCTTGGGGGGGGAAAGGTAGCGAATTTCACCCCAAAACACGAATGGCACCTGCTCTTCATTGCTATCCGTTGAATCGCGCGATCGGAGCCAGGCCTATTCTATAGCTATACAATCGAATGGTCACCGGCGACCGGGTGGGATACAAAGCTTAACTTTTATCCTGATGTTTCTATTGGTGGGATAGAAAGCTTAACTTTTATCCCACCAGAATACAATCGGTAACCACAGTTACTCCCCTTGACCATGCCCGTAGCCGGTAGCGGTAGCCCCCGCCCCGCACCGCCGCGCCGCGCGCCGATCGCATCGGATATCCGAACGGCGAATGGTCGAACGAACTTGCGGTCGGGTGCCGCCACGCCAGCGCCATCAATCGGATCGATTGCATTCGATTGGGTGCAATCAGCTCTTGTGAACAGCTCTAGCTCTCACGTCAGCTGAACACCTTCGATTGTGAATTCTTTCCACTTCGATTGTCGCCGGTTCATGTGCTCGGCTTCCCAACGCAAGTGGATAGATCTTAGCGGATGTTGGCCGGTTACGTTCATGTAGAGCTAGACGACTTATTCCCGACGTCGTTCTATGTGTATCATAAGACTGCTCCTCCAGTATATATTTTTTCAAACATCGAAGAGAGGGCTTGAGTGTGGCGCTCACCAGTCCAGGCAGTAAGCGAGCTCTTCCAGCGAATAGCTCCTCTTACAAGATGCGTTTGCGACGCTGGAAGGCCGATGCTTCCATGGTTCAAGTCAACCGGAAATCGCTTGCCTTGCAATCTGTTGCTTTTGTGGTCACCATATTTGTGCGAGGCGCTCTGAAGACGTTTGCTCCTCGGGTGTGGAAGGTACTCCTGCATACTTTGGCCGGTATCGTCGCGCTCCTTGCATAGGTGTGCGCGCTTGTGAAGCAACGGGGTTGCATACAGATTTAACACTCACGATTCTGTATTCATTGACAGATATGTCACTCCACGATTGCCGTTTACGGCGCAGCGGGAGCAAGCGAAGGAGTGCAGAGCTTTCTTCGCCCTGTCGAGTGCGTATCTCGGAGGCTTGTCATATATCATTCGGTACGCCTGCCCCAACTTACGCTGAACTCCACACTCGCACTCGCAGTCTGGCCCATGTCAGCAGAGAGTCTGCTCGCTCTGCTCGGGTCTTCGTCGAGGTTGTCTTCATGGGGCTGTCTGCGCTTCCACTTCGCAACCTAAGTTGGACATGATTTGAGACGCCGACTGGCGAGTCATATGAAGATAGGTTATTTCCCGCTCGGTCACTTATTTTTAAGGTCCCAATATAGTTTTATTCAGAAAGATTGCGGCACACTGCATTCTGTTGCTATTTTCCCCGTCGCGACACACACGTCAGGCACAGGAGCTGCTGTGGCTTCCTCTCAGGTTATGCCAGCTTTCAAGCTTCTCGCGCCGCACACTGCTCGATCGCTGACGTATACGGCGCGCTGCGTTCCTCTGCTGGCCACCTACTACCTCAGGAAGATAACCATTCCGTACGTCTACAGTACCTTAATGCCCTGCAGCGTGCAGCAAGGGTGTGCAAATCAACCTGATCCGTCCAACGCATTAAGATCGGGAATACGAAATTTTCCAAAGAGTTTCTTGGGAGTCCACAAGGATGTCCTCATGTTCTCTCTGAAACCGTGCTTGGATTAAGAATCGGATGTGTGCAACGTTGAAAACGAACGGCCCAGTTTAGATTTGATAGCTCGAGCATGCTAGCTGAGCTTGAGGTGCTGATCTGGGGCGACGACTTTCAGTGTCTAAACTTTCAGAAATTTTGATATTTAACGTGTGAGATGAGTGTCGCTTTGACCGCTTCCACCTGAGCTGAAACTTCGTGGTTGCGAGCACCAGGAGGAAGCCGGTGCATGAGCGAGACGAGTTGTGGGCCGCGTTGCATGTTTGGTATCTCCTCAGCGCGCCCGGAGGCATTCCTGTGTCCCGTGCTGAAGTTTCGAACCCACGAGCGCGCTGACGTGCTTGGAGCATCTGAGCCCACGACGGAGCCCGTTCCTTCGGGATGCAGACTTGACGGCTGCCAGCCTGCTTCAAGTCGGAGGGGCGATCCCCTGTGACTCCTGGAGCCAAGCTGGCTCGTGCAAACCTCATACTAAAGCACGCAAGCAACGTAGCTTGATTCTACTCTGTAATGAGGACCCAATGCCGACCTCTTGCCCCTGAGAATCCTAAATTCGAGATCCGTTAGATGCAAATACCTGCAGCCTCCTGTCCGTCTGCGAGGCTCCTAGACTGCGACCAACCAGCTCTCTCCCGATGCTGGGTGAAGTGAGAAGGTCTGCGAGGCTCCTAGGCTGCGACCAACCAGCTCTCTCCCGATGCTGGGTGAAGTGAGAAGGTTTCAGTGAAAGACCCTCTCTCGTTCACTGTTCCTCTCGCGTCCGGTGCAGTGCATCGCGGACCCTTTTCCGGCCCTTTTTCTTGGGGGCCGGTTGGCCGATGCAGCGCCGGTCCGAACGCCGTTTGAGGCTGTAGCGGCTACGACACCCGCGAGCTTTGTGGTGGTGATGGTTTCTGGGCTTGGGTACGACCAGGGGTGCAGCGCAAATAGCAGACATCATCGAGGAGTTTGGTGGTTTTCACCGCAAGGCGAGCGCCACAGAAACTTGTTTGCTCTCGGCCATTGGATCGAAGGTGTCCTGGTGGTTTTCACCTGGCGGGGTGCTGAGATATGTGATGGGTGCGCTGGAGGGTGTCACGTGGCGGGGGCTCGCTGGGGTGTGGATCACAGTTGGCGCAGATCATGGGCACTGCGAAGCAATTCATGCCGAAGGTGAACCTCAGATGTTCCTCCCTTCCAGAGCGGAGCTTGTGCCGCGCTCTCGCGTGCGAGCTTCTGCGAGTGACGCACTCCAGGCTCCATCTTCTTTATTCATGCACGCAAGGGGCGAGCATTCTTCTCTCCACTCGTTGCTTTGCCTTCTTTTAGACATCGTTTGGCTAAACGGTACTCAGCGCCCTCATTTACGTTTTCAGCCCTTCGTTGAAATCTTCTCCAACCAAATGGACAAGAATCCGCCCAAGTCTTTCCAGGTTATTCCCGGTCCCCTCGCAAGTCTCCCCTCCGCTCGATGCGCCAGGGCTCTCAGCACTTTCCAGGGAGGTCATTGCTCGCGTGAAGTGCAGCCTCGCTTGTGCAGCCTTGCTTATAAAATCAGTGCACGCACGCGGCGGCACTTGGCCACCTGACTTCAAGCTCTCTGCTCTGCCACGTGGTTGCACTTCACCACCTGGCTTCAAGCCGTCTGCTCTGCCACGTGGCGGTACTTGGCCACCTGGCTTCAAGCCTTCTGCTCTGCCACGTGGCGTTACTTGGCCATCTGGCTTCAAGTTTCCGCTCTGCCACGTTGCAGCGGCCTTCCTTGACCCTGGGACAGAAGGGCGATCCCACGTCAGCGCCAAGCGGACGGGTGCGCAGTGCGTTCTCGAGAAGGGCGATGCCACGTCAGCGCCAAGCGGACGGGTGCGCAGTGCGTTCTCGAACTCCGGGGGGCGGAGCTTAGGTCGGGGCTTTGGTCGCAGCATATTGCCAGGAAGGTGCGCCGGGAGCTGAAGGGATCCTTGGAGCAGCACTTCACGGACTTCAACTCCATCCCGATCTCCACGGCGTCCGTGGCTCAGGCGCGCCCCCGCCTCCACACCTCCCAGCCGCCTTGGCAGCGGGGGTACACCTGTCGTCGCATGTGATGTGGGCGCTGCCAAGGCCAACAGGCGGCTCAGCAGGGGGCTGGATGACACATCGTGCGGCCGACGTCGCAGGTACACTTCGGAAGGCTTGTGGACGGGCGACACGTGGCGGTCAAGGTTCAGGTCGGAGCGATGAGCATGCTCATGAACGACTGTCGGATGGAATGGTGCACCGGGGTGGTCATGAAGGTGACGCGGGCCGTTCCCGTCCGACGTCAACGCCGCTCGCTGACCGCTGTCGCCTCCACTCAGGCCAGACGCCTTCCCGGCGAACTGCTCCGCTGGCTCGGGTCTCCTCA
The DNA here is from genome assembly GCA_001247695.2 of Cymbomonas tetramitiformis. Lineage (NCBI taxonomy): Eukaryota > Viridiplantae > Chlorophyta > Pyramimonadophyceae > Pyramimonadales > Pyramimonadaceae > Cymbomonas > Cymbomonas tetramitiformis. The sequence goes on along the minus strand of LGRX02029386.1, from coordinate 28,454 downwards.
TCACTTGGCAAGTGCGGCCTGGCCGTGGTCCGCTGACGTGGCAGTCAGAGCGAGGAGGGAAGTGCACGCGGCCGTTTTCATGGCATGACGAGCAGAACGTTCGTCACTGCTGGTATTAGGGAGTGCTGGTTGGGCAGCCCCGAGTGCTGTTTGGGTGACAGGGCGCGCGGCTTCTGATGGCCGTCGGATGCTGGCTGCGGGCTAGACGCGCATCTACAAATTCCCACGTCGCAGCCACTGCCCGACCCGCGTATGAACGATCGCAGGCGCGTGCGCATAAGCATACATGGCCTCCATAAGCTTCAGGGGTGCGGGTCGGCGCAGCTGGCTTTCTGAGCCCCCCCTCCTGGTGTCATCGCTGCTGCAAAGCTGCTCCTGAGGAGAGGGGGGGAGGCGGCTCACACGGGCGGTGGGGGCATTTGAGCGCGCGCGCAGCGGGTCGGCTTGGACCCTGGGATCGACATCCCCACCATATTGCACTCGTACCTGGAGGTGATGCCCGAGGAATTCGACTTCCGCGTCGAGGCCAACAAGCTGGAGCGTTTCAGCCAGAGCTTCCAGGCTGCCGGGCTCACGAGTAGGTTGGCTCTCCCAGGAGTGGTGCACGAGCTGTCCACCAAAAGGTACTGCTGCAGCATCTCGCTTCCCCTGGCAACCCTCAGTTCTCGATCGCGACGATCATTCCCAGATCTCTGTCCGAAGGTAGCCGGCTGCCATAATCCACCTTCTTCGATATCGGAGGTCCCCCCGTCCGCCGGCCAATCAGAAGCCACTGAGCGGCCATTGCTGCCGGCACCTCCATCACCAGGCGGCTTGCAGCTGGTGGTAAGTATCACAACGCTCTTCATATTCACTCGTCCATGGCCCTCAGATGACAAGTCTGGTTAAATCGGAGCCTGCGGAATTTTAGAGGTTTCTGTGCCGGTAGATCGATCAAGGTTTCCTAAGCCGTTGGATCAAATCAGCAGCTGAGTTGGATCTGACTCCAAAAGTATTTAGGAGTTCCGACAACGGGAATCCGCAGCTATGTTCTTTTGCCTTCGCAAAAGAACTTCACAAGAAATTTTCCTCGCGGGAAATTCATAGTGCGGCACACTGCAAAATTTATCCCACATTTGAACGTTCCTGCGGAAGTCTAAAACTCTTGACGACTTACGAAAATGTCCGATGAAGGAGGTGAGCAAGGCGAGTCGGAGCAGAACTCTGGCGCGACAGAACAACCGGCGCCGAAGACCGGGATGGAAGTCTTGTTGGAGCAACAGGGCGCCATGATGAAGCTCATGATGGAGCAGATGAAGACTCTCGCAGCGACAGTTGAAGTCGTGGAGGAGGCCTTCCGAGGTGACCTCGGACTGGTGTTAGGACGAGAAGGACGCCCCGACGGTGGAGGAGTTGGGCGAGCGAGTTTACGCAGCCCACAACACGTTCAAGGGCGTTTTTGCCCTGCTGAGCAATCGTTACACCATGTTGCAGCTCAGAGCGAGCATAGAATCGGACGCACCTTCTCACGGCGGAGCTGAGGCGCTGCGGGCGAAGCTGGCATTCATCGAGGAGAAGGTGTACGCGACGGGCTGGTGAGCAACTCAGTGCTCACCAAGTGGTTGAAGGAATTCGACACCATGAAGGTGAAGGCTGTGATGCAGACTTACGCCAAGGCCAGCGCCAAAGTTTCGACTTTTCGTGACCGTCAAGGAGGCAAAGGCAAAGGCGCAACGGGCGTTGGAGCTGGCAAAGGTGAAGGCGGCTGCGGCAGGGGCAAGGGCGGCAAAGGTGCAGGCTTGGGCGAGGCGCCCAAGCCCGGACCTAGCCTTCGGATCAGGGAGGTGTTGTACGCCTTCCGCCCCTCGGGGCGTCCAACGGAAAGAGCCCACCCTGCAGGAAAGGGTGCGGAGCAGAAGAAGGGCATGGCGCGCAGCTGGCGCGAACTCAGAGGTGATGCAATGAATCAGCAAAGGGGCAAAGATGCGCTGGGTCGACAAGGCGCCTCTGCTTTTCGATCACGGAGTGTCGTTGGGCGACGCCACCCCTCCGCAGCTGAAGCGGATCGCTGCAGAGACCGAGCGGTGTCTCAAAACGGGCGCATGGGTACGAGCGAGGAGGCGATGACACGTATCCTGAGTGTTCCCGGTGCCAAAACCGGGGACGAACAAGTGGCGTCTAGTGATGGACTTCCGCTCGTTGAACGCGCATTGCGTCAAGTCCCGCTGCAAGATGGAGACGCTGAAGAAGCTGCGATGGCTCGCCAAGCCGAACGACTGGTGCATCAGCTTCGACCTCCAGGACGGCTACCACGTCGTGGGGATCGACCCCGCCTACCAGGAGTACATGCAGTTCGATGTGCGGGGGGAGTTATTCCAGTGCGGCGCTCTTCCATTCGGATGGAACGACTCGCCTCGCATCTTCGTCAAGGTCATGAAGGTGCTCGTGGAGTGCCTGCGTTCTCCGCGATCCGCAGCGGATCGGCAAGAAGTGCGGAAGCTGCAAAGTGGAAGCAAGGTGCGACGGCGATGGGCGGTTTGCAGGCGAGTTGGAGGATGCGGCCGTGAGGAGCATCAATAGGGGGCGCGGGTGCTCCCCTACATGGATGACTTCTTGTTGCTGCTAAGGCTAAGGCGTTCAGGGCGCGCGAGTCGACATCTCGGGTGAGACTCGGGTTGGGGCGCAACGAGAAGAAGGGGCAATGGGAGCCGACGCAACTGGTAGAGCACCTCGGGGTGGAGGTGGACCTCAAGGCGGGACAGTTCCACGTGACACTGTCGAGGCTGCAGACGATTCACCTGCAAGCCAAGGCGCTTCTCAGCGAGGCGTCGAGGCAGCGAAGGTGGCTCCCAGCCCGCAAGCTTGCAGGGTTCACGGGGCTCTGCCAGTCGGTGTACCAGGCAATCCCTTTGGCGAGATTGTATCTCAGGGAGCTGCACTTCGTGATCTCCAAGACGCGGGGATGGGGCGTAAAGGAGAAGCTCATACGGCAGGCGTGGAGCGACATCGAGTGGTGGCTGAGGCTGCCGGCTCAGAGCCGGTGGAACGGTCGCAAGATCTGGCGCAGCCCCACGAGAGCGAAGGTGCACACCGACGCGTCTTTGTTCGCATGGGGCGGAGTGTTGAACCTGAAGCACGCGGCAAGAGTATTGTGGTCCGACGAGCTACGGCATCTACACATCACACACCCGGAGTTGGAGGCCGTGTACAAAACGGTGCAATCCTTCCTGAGGGAGCTCACCGACAAGGTGGTGCGCCTCTACCGCGACAACCAGGCGGTGGTGGCCATGCTCTCTCACTTCACGTCGCGCAACCCGAAGGTGATGCGGCGGATGCGGCGCTTGTGGATCCTGCTGGACTTAAACGACATCGAGCTCCAGACGAGGTACATCAGAAGCGAGGCAAACGAATGGGCCGACCGCTTGTCTCGGGACAAGGACCTGGACGACTGGCGGCTGAACCGCAGGTGATTTCAGTGGGCAGAGCGGGAGTGGCACCGGCACACAGTGGACTGCTTCGCCTCGGAGCTCTCCACCCAACTGCCGCGCTACTACGCACAGTGGCACGACCCGGGGTGCGAGGGCGTGGACTCTTTGGCCTTTTCCTGGCTAGGAGAGGTCAATCGGGTCAACCCCCAGTGGTCCCTCCTCGACGAGGTGGCGCACAAGGTGCGGGAGGAAGGGTGCGCCGCTACGGTAGTGGCGCCCTACTGGCAGGGGCAGATGTGGTTCCAGCAGCTTGAGGCCATGGCCGACGAGGTGGTGATCCTGCCCAAGAGCAGAGACCTCTTTACTCCCAACAGGCTAGGAGGGTTTGAGCTGCTCGGGGCCTCAAGCTGGGACGGCATCATGTTCCACATCTCCGCCTCCCCATGAGCCATTACCTGCAGGATGGGAGGCGGGCGGCCAAGCACGCTCCGCAGACGGATCTCGCTGTTGGCTGCAAGGTGAAGGTGTACTAGTCCGAGGATGATGCCTGGTACACCGGCACCGTGGGTGACACGGGGCCTTTCGGCCTGACCCACATTGCCTACGAGGATGGTGACAAGGAAGACCTGGACATGAGCAAGGAGAGGTATGAAGTGCTCCCGGCAGCTGTGCAGGAGGTGGCCGGCTGGGATGCAGCGCTTCAGGATCGCTGGAGGGGGGATCTGGGAGACAGCTCCCTCACAGAGCTGGCGGTGCAGATGCAGGGGGCAGCATTCGGGGACAAGACGGTGGGCAACTACCGGCCGAAGGCTCGGGCCTTCATGGCGTTCTGTGAGGCGGAGAGCAGGGAGTGGCTTCCGGCAACGGGGGCCACGGTGAGGTTGTACATTGCCCACATGCTGGACAAGGGCACGGTGCAGGCGTCCAACATGCAGCTTTACCTGTCCGCCATCAACAACTACCCCGAGGACATGGGATTCCCCGGGCCTGCAAAGGGCCGGGCAGTCTCCAGGGCGGTGAAGGGCATGTCCCGCCTCCAGGTGCAGGCGGCTGAAGCCGCACGGGAGGAGCAGACGGTGCGGACCTGGCTGCCTGCCAGACATGTCTCGGCGGTGCATGAGCATGGGCTGGGGCTTGAGCCGGTGGGCCGGGCAGCTACGGAGCTGCTCAGGGCGTGCACCTACGTGGTGTTTGCCTTTGTCACCTTCGGCCGGCCGGAGACGGGCGTCTCCATGCGCAGGGAGCACATCAGCATCACAGGTGATGACATCTCCGTGGTTCTCCACAAGGAGAAAAGCAGGGGGCACGTGCGCCTCAGGAGGAGGCGCACCATCCCCGCAGCGGGGGTGGCGGGGCTTGTGCAGCTCCTGCAGCACTGGCAGCAGGTGCGGGATGCCTGTTGGGGGCATCGCCCGGTGACAGGCTCGGAAGTGCAGGGCAGCTACTGGAGGCTGCCGTGGGAGCAAGGAAAGCTCCAGTCGGCGCAAGCTAATGGCTGGGTGCAGTTGGCATTGGGGTGTGTCCCTCCGGAAGGGGGACACTTCTCTGGCCACAACACCCGCAAGGGGGCTTGTACCTGTGCTAGGGTTGTGGGCGCGGCGCTTGAGAAGTGCTGCTTCCTGGGCGGCTGGTCTCAGCTGTCCTCTGCCATCCACTCCTACATTGACCCGGCAGCTGTTCCCGACGAGCACATGGAGAAGTACTTCGGGTGGACCACTCCGAGATGGCGACAGCAGCAGCAGCGGCAGCCTGGCACAGAGCAGTGTGCCTAATGATCTCTGTTACATGGCAATGAGATGTGAAGAGCAAAAGAAATGGTTAAATTGGAGCCTGCGGAATTTTAGAGGTTTCTGTGCCGGTAGATCGATCAGGGTTTCCTGAGCCGTTAGATCAAATCAGCAGCTGAGTTAGATCTGAAGGCTTTACACACGACAGTATTTAGGAGTTCCGCCCGTGGGAATCCGCAGCTCTGTTCTTTTGCCTTCCCTACCCACCCAACCCAGAAGACTCTAAACATTTTGCCTTAGAAGCTGTGCATCAGCCTAGAAAGCATGTGAAGCTGTTAATCAGCCTAGAAAAGACATTCCAAAAAGAGATTTTCTCTCACACACTTAAAAGCATGTAAGAAAAAATATGTTTTTAATGAAATGCTATGCAATGTGCCTGTTGGCAATGAGATGTGAAGAGCAAAAGAAATGTCATATTCACTCGTCCAGGGCCCTCAGAATGACAAGTATGTCATATTCACTTCTCCGGGGCCCTCAGATGACAAGTCTGTCATATTCACTCCTCCATGGCCCTAAGATGACAAGTCTGTCATATTCACTCGTCCAGCACCCTCAGACGACAAGTCTGTCATATTCACTCGTCTAGGGCCCTCAGATGACAAGATAACGGAAGCGCCCCTCCGTCATGATAACAGACCGTTCTCATGGTTGGAGCACCGCGAGTTATCAGCGCAGTGGGTGAGAAGCGGGGAGGGCGGCCGCGCAGAGTCCTGCTCATGGAGCAGCTGCCCGGGAGCAAGCTCGTGGAGCTCTTCAACGAGGCGCGGCGCGCGGGCTGCCCGGTGGCCTGCCCGGAGGCGGTGGTGCGTACACACGGCGGGAGGTCCGGCTGGGGGGGCTTCTTCCACACCTTGCACAGCGCGTGGGGGCACATGATCTTCATCGACGGCCTCTTCCACACCGACCCACATCCGGGCAACATCCTGGTCATGCCGGATGGTGCCTTCACCCCACCCCCTTCGACTCTCTTGGCTCTTGTGTACCTCCCTCATTCCCGTTTTTATTGCAGAATCATCGCTTCATACCTCCAGATGATGACGTGGCATTCGCCACATCTGCGGCATGCCACGCCTCGTACAACTGCCTGTGAACCCTGCCGCCTCCCCTTGCTGTCGGATTGTCCTAATCGCACCATCGCTGCCAATTGCGCGGGGCGTGCGGTCTGAGGCCGACAACATGGACAAGAAGATGCGCCCACGCCGCAAGCGAGTGCAGTGCTGGGGGCGCTGAGCACGGGCACCCAACTGGCTGTAGAGCTGGGAAGGGCTCCATAGAAACTTTGGCACGACCTGCGGTCATATGCATATGGCTGGGGGCTCCGTGGGGCCTGTGCAGGGCTCAGGGCACTTAGGGCTGCTGGACTTACAGGAGGGGGGTGGGGCCTGTGCGGTGCTCAGGGCACTTAGGGCTGCTGGACTTAGAGGAGGGTGGGTGGGGCCTGTGCGGTGCTCAGAGCGCTTAGGGCTGCTGGACTTAGAGGAGGGGGTGGTTGGGGCCTGTCGGTGCTCAGGGCGCTTGGGCTGCTGGACTTAGAGGAGGGGGTGGGGCCTGTGCGGTGCTCGGGGCAGGGCTGCTGGACTTAGAGGAGGGGGTGGTTGGGGCCTGTGCGGGGCTCAGGGCGCTTAGGGCTGCTGGACTTTGGACAAACACAGAAATTGAGAGACGAATACCGGCTTTGGCTATGTTGGCTGGTGTTGGTGCGCACCGAGCTCAATCACACGCAGTTGGCCCTCCACGGCAGACCTGTGAGCATAAAGTGCCTCTCTGCTGACAGCGCCACTGTGTGCCTTCGTGGAGGCCTGAATACAAGCTCATGCTGCACTTCGTACTCGGGATTCTGAAGTGTGCGATATAATCATATCAATGTGTAGGCCGAAGATGTGAGGTATGTCGGTGCCCGCGGGCAAATTCATAAACGTTCGCGACGGGCGCATGCCGCGCGTGGGGACTGGACACCGGCGCGAGGAGACGCGAGAGGGGCTCGAGAGTGCACAGCAGATGACGCATGCAGAGGACCCGTGCCATGCGCTGTCACCTCTTCCTGCCACCTGGCCCCCCTCTTGCAGCTGCGGTAGCATCTGCGCCGTGGCTCCCAGGTTTCAGGCGCCGGTGGGGAGTGGCGTTGGTCGGAGGCTTGGGGCAGGCGATGGCGGCGGAAGACTACGAGGAGGTGGGGAGACTGATCCGGACTCGAGGCGACGAGACAGGGCAGTTCCGCATGCAGAATCCGACCAACGAAGCGCTCGCCGCCATCGCTTACACCTATTTCGATACGAGATGGACCCCGCTGGCGCATATCAACGTCTTTGATCTGAACAACTCCCCACTGATGGAGGTTAGGTGGCGCGTCACCACGCGCCTAATGCATAGTGGTGCATCGGGGTGCAACTGACGCATGTGACGCTTCTGAGCAGCACCGCTTCAGCATGCCCTGAGCGGCTCAAGAGTGCCATGCTGGCAACGGCCGCAGTGGCGCAAAGGACCTGGACCTTATCCGTCGGGTGGGTGTGTGGCGCAGAATAAGATTGAGAGGAACACTACCGAAGGCTCCATGGTGGTGCGGGTGGTGTTCTTGGTGCGAGGGATGATGTCCAGCTGCGGCGTCGAATCTTCGATGGTGCAGGTGTGACCCGCCTTTGCCACTTCCTGATTTCTCACATCTTGCAAGTGTGAGCCCCCCGCCCCCTCCCTTCCGTCCGATCCTCGTGTGCCACATCTTTCAAGTGGAGCACATTGGCTGGTGCCGGCGCCGACACCACGACCGGGCCCTCCATCATGAGGTTGATTAGATGGGGCCTGTCGACGAGCTGCTATGAGCTCCCCCTCTGTTTCTCGTGGCGCTGCGCACAAGTGCGCTCCCATCGGAGGTCTCAAAGTCTTCCAGCCACTTGACCCGGAAGGGCGGCAGTAATCGCGCACTCCGTATTTGAGTACACTTTTCCCTCCACGTAGGCGAGCTTGGCACGGAGCGCATCGCGTCCTCCACGTAGGCGAGCTTTGCACGGAGCGCATCGCGTCCTCCACGTAGGCGAGCTTGGCACGGAGCGCATCGCGTCCTCCACGTAGCAGCGCAGCGCGAGCGCACGCGAGCGCACCGCGTCCTCCACGTAGGCGAGCTTGGCACGGAGCGCACCGCGTCCTCCACGTAGGCGAGCTTGGCACGGAGCGCACCGCGTCCTCCGCGTAGGCGAGCTTGGCACGGAGCGCATCGCGTCCTCCGCGTAGGCAAGCTTGGCACGGAGCGCATCGCGTCCTCCACGTAGGCAGAGCTGTCTCCGGCGAGTTCATGTCTGAGCTAGATTACTGTGTTGCGTCTACACAGCAGTGACTATACCCCCTGGGCAGTGTTGCGGGCCTTCCAGTACCGCTGTCCGACCGTCGCAGTGGAGACTGGGTTGTCTTCTTGGTCCTTCCGCACGTTCAGATTTATCTCCGAAAAGGTGTCTGCATCGCGAACATGCGCCAGAGTGATGTCAGCGCCATCTGCGCGAATACCCTTGAGGTCTGCGTGTTCAGCACGTTGAAGGTTCTGTCGTTGTACAGGCTGTGCAGCTGCAGCGCCCGCATCTCGAGCATTGCAGGGGCAAGGGGGATGCGGGATAGCCTCGTCGCAGGGGCGAGGGGGATGCGCAGAATAGGCACATTGCCGATCATTAGATTGTGCTGACTGTGCGGAGACCATTTTCTACATTGTCCGGTTCTGTCATAGCGGATGAGGCGCCTGCCAATGGACGGCAAAAGTGCTCCCATTTTGGGGGAAGGATACATGTGTAGGACATCCTGGAAGCGCAGAGAGTGGCGGAGGACCCAAAGCCACGGCGACGGCCAAGTCGCGGAATGAAGCGGGAAATGAGTATTGCGACGGAGCGGGGAGCAACTGTCTCCCAATTGTAACAAATCAGGTGTTGCTTCAGAATTGGATTTGTTCCTGATGCCCTACTCCCGAAGTGTCCAATCAGAAAGCACTGTGAAGGGGTTTTGGGGGTGCGCGGGTTGGTGTGCGGGTGGGTTGGAACCTTGTGGGCCAGGCTTGGGAGCCCTATGCGCGGCAGGCCTTGGAGGTGCGCGCCTCTGGTGGCCGCTTCACTGTGGAACGTTATGGACCTACCTGGCCAAAAAGAGAGCAACGAAACATGGGGGGGCACACAGGGGGCCCATCGCACGGGCCGGCACGCCGGGAAGGCTAGGACAGTGCGGTTGGGCGGGCGGGTGGGTGACGGGGTGTGGCTCTTCCGGCGGCACCTGTTCGGGGTACACGGAATTTCAGAGCCGTCAGGACTGGCCCGACAGGACGACAGGAATGCTCTTTCAGTTTTCTTCTGCCGTACCTCGTGGCTCAGACAGATGCACGCCGCCTTGTGTTGAGGGATCGTTCTGTGTAGGGTTGAGATCTCGTTGCGAGGTGGAGGTGGGCAGTGGGATGCCTGCTTGGCGGAGGTGGGCAGTGGGATGCCTGCTTGGTGGAGGTGGGCGGTGGGATGCCTGCTTGGTGGAAGTGGGCGGTGGGATGCCTGCTTGGTGGAGGTGGGCGGTGGGATGCCTGCTTGGTGGAGGTGGCGGTGGGATGCCTGCTTGGTGGAGGTGGGCGGTGGGATGCCTGCTTGGTGGAGGTGGGCGGTGGGATGCCTGCTTGGTGGAGGTGGGCGGTGGGATGCCTGCTTGGTGGAGGTGGGCGGTGGGATGCCTGCTTGGTGGAGGTGGGCGGTGGGATGCCTGCTTGGTGGAGGTGGGCGGTGGGATGCCTGCTTGGTGGAGGTGGGCGGTGGGATGCGGCGTGTCCTGCGGTGCTGTTCTGGCTGGCACTGCCTCGTGCGCATCGCGGGGAACGCGTGTGACGTTTGCCTCATCACGCTGGTCCTCCCTGCCTCGTGGGTTCAACGCACGCTGTCGGGACTTGGGTTCGGAGATTCAAATGTGGGGTACTGGAACCTCCTTCTGATCGGAGATGGCCGCTTTTTTAGGAAGCGGTGATGGGCTGCGGGTGTCCCCTCGATTAGGCCCCCTTCCTTGTCGCACCGAGGAGATATATGAGAGCGGTTTAAAGACCTGCTCCAACGGGGGTTTTTATCTCTCCGGCACCATAGAAATGTGGTCGTTGCGTTTGGCTCTCGCCCACGCGCCTTCGGACGGGAATGGGAGAGCTCGGGGAGCCGTGTCCTGCGATTCCCAGGAACAGTTTCCTCGCCCTTCGTGCGTACTTCGGCCCTCCTGAGCTCCAACCCTGTAGCACACATCATACGTGAGTGCCCAACAAATGGGGACCCTCAATGGTGAGGCATTCCGCTGAGGGGAACCCGTCGTGTGCTGTGCACCTCCGTATGTTGGGCGCTCACAGGCCATTGGTGGATAATCACTGCATGATCTGATTACTCACAGGCCCTAGGCTTAGATCCCTACCCTGCTCTTTTGCAAGGAACCTAGGGAAACGCCATGACACCCCGTCTGAGACTGGTGCATACCCCCCTCTGCAACCGTAACTGAAGCCCCAGTGTCCCGAGCCCTTCCCTACGAGCAAAGTCGACCCGGCATCGGAGGCATCAGGTGCAGGTTCCCGGCCGGGCTTAGATGCCGAGCATATTTCAGATCTGCCTAGCTCCACGTGGTTGCTGGTGGACTTGAACGAGGAGAGGCGGCAGAAAGGTTCCACGTGACAGTCATCCCTGCCACGTGTCTGCGTATAGGAGTTATGACAGTCATCCCTGCCACGTGTCTGCGTATAGGAGTTGTGTGTGTCATGGATGCCTTATGTTCCCTCCCGCTCTTCCCACACTCACCCTCCTTTCCTCGGCGCTCTCCCCGCGACCTAAACAGTGCTTCCGATAGGCTACTGCCCGTGCAGCTCGTGCGAGCGAGGGAACAAAAGTCCTCCAGGATCACACGAAGCATTCCGTCAAAGGGCATACGAAGTATTCCGTTTGTCGCGGAGCACTGCTGCAGTCTTTGCGGCGCCTTCCTGGCAGGCGCTGAGGCGCTGGCTCTGTAAGAACACGCCAGACCAGTCGGCCTTGCCGCGAGGGACGGCACAGGGTGGCATCCGCCATTCGCCATCTCAGTCTTCCCCCGATTTTTGCCGGGCGTTCGATGCCTGTAAACAAATTTCCGTTCCGTGGTCGTGTGGCCGGTGCTTGCCGGGCGCGCTGTCGCGTGGGGCGCCCAGGACGGCTGGAGGGAGCACTGGTGTTCGGGCACACAGCAGCTTGTGCACGGCGCCTGGGCTTCCCCTGTGATTTACCTGCCTTTGCCTTGCGTGGGCTGGAGCACCACCGCAGGGTCTTTGCGCCTTGCTGCTGTGTTGTGTTGGATGGAGCTCCGGCAGCTTGTTTCTGCATAGGATGTGCGTGCGCGCTTATCCTCGAACCGATCCCTTTGGCACCAGATGGCCACAGAATGTCGGCTGCGCTATGTGCCCACACCGGGGATCAAGGGATTCCGTACCGACCTCCGGACACTCATCCAGATTTTCCGGAGCTCACTCACGGAGAACAAGGCCCCATAAGTCTCACTGGGCCACCTGAGCGCCTCTGTCAGACTGCTCATTCCGCGCACTGAAGCTATGCCACTGACACCAGTTCACCTAAGCCCCCAAAAAACTCCCCAGCACCTGCGCTCAGAACCACCACCCTGGTCCCTGCGTATCCCAAAGCCTGGTCTTGAGAGAGCTTGCCCACCTACGACACGCTCAGTGTCCCAAAGTATCGTTCTATCTGGCTGGGAATGATAGACTGAATTGCTTCCTTCTGACCTTGCGAGCCCCCCAGCCATCTGCGCTTGCAACCCCCTACCCCCGTCTCCAACTCTATGGCAACGAAGCCCTTGCGCTGCACATCCTGCAAGGGAGCTGCGGTCTTGAGTAATATGCTCCACACTTGCACTGAAACTGTCGTGCTGCGCTGTTCCTACTTGAGGTCCCCTCCCCACATATGCCTGTGTGTCCCAAGCCCTCCCGGTGGCCGATAGTTCACCGGTCGCTGCCTTCCCGACAGCTGCTCATCACTGTTAATTCCGGCACGGCCAGCAACCTCGCCCCGTGGGCAGGGAAGCTGATGAGACGCCGCATGCTGCCGTGCAACCTGTTGTAAGTGGTCATCGCTGCCGGGATGGGCCCCCGAGCTCTGAGGGACCCGGCATCGGCATGTGTCAACTCCACCCGTCATCCTTCCACCCGCACCGGGATGCGTGTGTGCTTATCCTTGGACCGACTCCTTTGGCACACCGTAGCCACAGAAGACCGGCTGCACTATGTACCCGTGCCGGGGATCAAAGGATTCAGCACACACTTCGGGACGCTTATCCGGATTCTCCGGAGCTCACTAGTGAAGAATGGGACCCCCTAAGCCTCACTGAGCCACCCGAGCCCCTCTGCATCCGCACCGCCAACGCACTGCTGGCTTGTGCCTGAAGCCGGTTCATCCCTGCCCCCCGAGTTGCGCGAGCCATATCTCCACCACCAAGCCTACGCGCAGGACCGCCCCTCTGCTCCCTGAGCCTCACTGGAACACCTGAGCCCCTCTGCGACTGCCCTGCCGGCGCACTGCTCCTGTGCCTCTGCAGCCGGCTCACCTCCGCCACTCGAGCCACCTCTTCGATGCGTGTGTGTATGGGCCTCATGCTGTTAAGTGTGTGTAGTATCTTGTCCCGGCATTGCTGTTTGCGCATGTTGCGTTCATCAATTGACTGGTGGTGGGCTGGCTTCGGCCCACTAGATCTCTGCATTTCTCTGTTCAGGTCGTACGCCCTTCTCATGCTGAGCTGTCAATGGCGCTGGAAATGTGCACAGTAGCTGAGAATTACATTGTTGGCCCCATGACCAACACAGTTGCACAAAATGCTCGAGACTGATTTTGGTTATGCTTCAGGCTGCTGGAGAGTTGCCGCCTTCAAGACGCAGTGTGGCATTCCGGCGCCAGGTCTCGCAGGCAAGTTGCCTCAGAACACGGCAGGGTGGCTTGCTATGGTGCTCCGAAGCCGGCACGATGACCCCTTGAGTGAAAGGCAATGTCTGCGAAACGCATAATGAAAAGCGCCACTTCTTTTCTCCTGTTTTGCCAACACCACTTTCTGCGTAAGACTATTTGTGTATACCTATTGCAGGTGAAGATGTATTGGCAGGCAGTTCGAGGAGAAAAGCATATCTTAGAAATGGGCAAGGCGCGGAAAAAGTATCTCGAGGGCCCGAGGCCTCCAATCGAGGACTTTGCCAGCTGAGAGAAGAAATGGACACGAGACGACGGTGATACTTAGATGTAGAACAGGGAGACTAGCGGCGGGGTCGTACAGGAAGCCGGCACAAAGAAAAAGGGGCCATAAGTGCCCGACCTGCGGCATGCCCCGCCAGGTGTAAGCGCACGGTGCGCAGAGGGATCCTTTATGCCTAGAGAGGGACATGAAAACACATTGTATTCGTAACAGATCCGCTGCCACTTTCTGAAATCAGCCGAAGTGACTATGTTGGACGTGGTTTGTACACCGTAGTAATTCCCTGCTCCAGTACCAGAGTTGGCACAAGATGCGCCAGCTTTAGTTTAGAATCAATAATGCGTTGCAATAGCTTTGATGTAGCACACATGAGTTTCACTTGCTGCAATTTTTTACATGTTCTCTGTAGATCCTGGCACAGCCCTGCCCTGAGAGACAGCCTTCGTTGCTACTAAACCATTTCCATCGTTTTGGACGGTGTCTGTTTCTGCAAGGTTCTGGTAACGGCACTTGACATTGACCTCCCTGCCGTCCTGAAGGACGCGGCGTAGGCTCTCATTATTCTAGCTTCTGTTATTGTGACACAATACTCTGCTACGGTCCCAGTGTAACACCGCAGCTCGTATGCGAAAATTCGAACTTTAGCAATAACTCAAAACCCCTGCCACATCTATCAGATACCACATAAAGCTCACAGGCTCACTTTTGTCGCAGCCATCGATGTCAACATGATGCTGTCGAAGTTCCACGGTCGGGACGACGAAGAAATGCATGCCAACTAAACAGCATTTCAGTGAACTGTGGTCGTAGTAAGAATAGCAGACCCACACGAGAGAGAAAAAACATCAAACCAAATTTATCCGCTGCAGAAAAAAACAGTTCGCTGCTAGGGGTGTTAGAAATCGACCCGAACCCGATGGGTGAGAAAACGACCGTTTGTACCAAGCAGTCCGAAAACGCTACAGGCGTAATAATGTCCGCCCATTCTCGCGATGGAAGGAATATGTCAAGCTTGAATCATATCCGCAGACAAATGCAGGTGATGCATGCACAGCGAGTAGGGAAATCGATGTAAACTGAGATTGTAAACTCAGACTGCGCAAAACGGGAGCAGCAGGTCGGTGATCAGCGGCTCATTGACAATGGCGTGATATATGAGAAGGGGTGCCGCCGGATCGAGCATCGTATATTGACGCCTCCGATTTCGATGAATGGGTGGTCGTCATCAACAAACGGCAGTCAAATGTGGCCTTGTGGTATATATATATATATATATACTATTTGCACTACATATTAATTTGGAGTGTTGGACACATTCATGTGAAACGATTGGTCAATAACGTTTTCAAAACCACGATGCCGATGAGTGCACGAGTCTCGTGGAATTTTACACATATTTCCTAAAAGTGTCCAGAGTTCATACACGTCTGATGATGTTGTGGTCGATAGGTGTTTCGATCAGTTGGTCCGAAACACAGTCGGAGGGCTACATTATATTCACTTCAGTATGTGTCCGTGGCGAATCGCGAGATTCTGTATGCGACGTGGCTTTCGTGTAAATATAATGGTATCATCGATCGGTGGTCTGGTCGGTCAGTCCGAAAAACAACCGTCGTTGACGCCTGTTCCAGAGTTGTGCTGCCATACGATATGTGAGACTGTGTGGACAGTTTGCGGATGATAATGCCACGTCGTCGTTTCGCGACGTTTTCCTGGGAAACTTGTTCTGTGCTTTTCTGGGGAATGGAGAGTGTTTGCATGTTTTGGAAATTTCTGTTTATTGGCGGTGCGGTTCAGCAAACGGTGATGGCATATTTTCGGAACACAACAAACACATTGCGAAAATTTAGAACTGGGTGCCGTACACCGACTCGGATGCGGCCAAAATTCGCCCTCCCTACGGGAAGCCTGGGATGTATTATTTTCCCCCAAGCAGGTGGCGAGATGTCCACAATCGCCACGCAAATGCGATGGTCGCAAACCACACTACCGCTTTGCGCGTACGGTGCCGCACAGGGGGACTTGGTCCCAGGGCTCCCCGCATGCTAAGGGGGGCAAGTACTCCACCCACTGCATTTAATAATCCCATGTCGGTCGAGCATCGCAGACGTTTGTACCGATGTTTATGCGGTGTGCGGGCGAGGGCGTATACGGTTCCCGATTGAACGGCGTGCCCACGAATGGCGGACGGGGATTGCATCGCCGAGCACGCGGACAGTAGCACAGCATCCGGTTTAGTAATCTCTGTTTTTCTTGTGGACACAACAGCCCACAGCTAGACCCTAGTCCAGCGCCGATGTGTGACCGCCCTGCAATGGACAGGCCTCCCAGCTTTGACATTTCCACGTTTTGAAATAATGTTGTTTAGGTAGTTAGGGTTGCCACCCTGACTGTTTACTTCGCACTAGTACAGGGTGGCACATCACTGGATCTGACTCGGCGACTATGCCACCGCTCATTTCCGAGTTAGCTATACTCAGTATATACTCCGTACAGATCACACGTGACAATCCTAACTATAGATTATCCGGGTATGAAGCGAGGTTTTACCTATAATATCTGTGAGCTGTATATCTGCACAGCCTATCACCGATGATTCTAACTGAGTATATACTGCATTTCGGTAAGGCATGCCATTGATATACACGCACAAGCACAATGAGGTCACGCACAATTTCTGGCAGCGCGCGCCTTGTCAGTCATTTTAAGATACAACTCATACTAATTTGAGTTGAACAATCCATACATTGTAATGATTCCACAAAAAATGCACATCGAAGTTTTCAAATGGACAGAGAAACAAATTCAATCAGCATGTAAGTAATATCACGCAATCGCTAAGCTTTATAGGCTGTGGTGCCATTTGACACTCACTCTCTCTCTTTCTTGTTAACACCGTGAATATGTCCAGTCACATCAATAATGCTTCACCATCTACATTGCTTAAAGCATGATCACACTATGACTCGGACAGTTTCGGAAAGTAGTGGGATCCTCAGGAGCCACCCCATCCTTGAGGCCGCGCCCATAACTTGACCTACATCATTACGCCGGCAAGCAATAAACCAACAGAACACACTGCTACAGACAAATATGATGGGTACAGAAGGCAATACAGCCACGACAGATCTACTAGCACACAAGACGGATGCGCAAGATTCTTACTGCCGAAAGGAGCTTCCTCCAGCGCCTAATCATCAGGCCGACATCACTTCCATTTGACTTAACACAGCCTGACCAGAGCAAAAGGGAGAAACAAAAGCGACTGGGGTGCGTGTGTGGCGGACACACCTGCCCTCCTTGGCAGCAAGTGAGCACGGCGTTCTCTGTGATCAGCAGGCCCGACAAGGGCTCGGTGTGGACGCGTGACAGCACCACTGGGGGTACACGAAGCACGTCTGCGCGGCCGGGGGCCGCTGCGATGAGCGCCGCAAGGGTGCCGGGCGAGGCGATGACATCATTGTTGGTGAGCGAGGACCCGCGACGATGGAAGGCAGTGGAGCTAGTGGGGGTCGTAGGTGTGGGAGGGGTGTTGCTGAGGGGAGCGGCCATCGCTGGGGAGGTCGGATGGCCCCCGTAGCTCATAGCTGCCGGTGAGGGCAGCAGGAGCGGCGAGCGCGGGAGCCCGCCTGACAGCGTGATGTCCTCAGAGCTGAACTCCCACACACCAATCTGGCAGTCCTGCGCCACGCTGATTATCCGGTACAGATCAGGGTTGTAGCCCTCCGCCGCCTCTGTCCCAGCAGCCGGCTGAGGCTTCGTGAAGTAGTGGTCAAACGCCACGTGGCTCACCCAGGACGAGTGACCCTCCCCCCAGGCCACCACAGTTTTATCAACCATGCTGTAGATGTTCACGAGGTCGTCTTCTCCGGCGAGCGCGATGAACCTGTGCCGCAGCCAATCACCGTAGCCGCTTCCCAGTGATCATCACGAAGGGGGAGCTCTGCCATTGCAACCCGAATCCGGCAGAAAGAGCCACTTGTGCTCAAGACAGAGGCATCCGTCATCAAAAACAAGTGCACCCCGGGAAACGGCAGAAGCTTCCGGAAGAAACCACCAAGGGTTCAACAACTCCAATGAACAGAACCAAGGGCGGCAGCGACTCGACGGCTAGAACCAAGGGGGGCAGTGACTCGACGGATAGAACCAAGGGGGTAGGGTCTCAAGGGGTGGAACCAAGGGGTAGCGACTCAACAAATAAAACCAAAGGGGTAGCGTGTAGCGACTCGACGGATAAAACCAAGGGGGCAGGGACTCGAGGGATAGAGACAAAGGGGGCACTCCACTCCAGAGGGAGAAAAAAAGGTCCATCCACCAGGGGGAGGGACCCATGGGCACTCCACTCCAGAGGGAGAAAAAAGGTCCATCCACCAGGGGAGGGACCTATGGGCATTCACTCCAGAGGGAGAAAAAAGGTCCATCCACCAGGGAGGGACCCATGGGTGCACTCCACTCCAGAGGGAGAAAAAAGGTCCATCCACCAGGGGAGGGACCCATGGGTGCATTCCACTCCAGAGGGAGAAAAAAAGGTCCATCCATCAGGGGGAGGGACCCATGGGTGCACTCCACTCCAGAGGGAGAAAAAAAGGTCCATCCACCAGGGGGAGGGACCCAAGGGGGCACCACCGTGTGGAGGACAAAGGGAGTTTGGACGGAAACAGGTACCTGGCATCCCGACTCCAGCTCATGCTCAGCACAGAGCCGTAGTAGCTTCGACCGCCGCAGAAGAGGGCCCCCCGCGCGAAGTCGAACACGCGCACGCAGCCATCGCGCCCCGCACACGCCAGGAGAGTGCCGTCGGGAGAAAAAGCTGCAGCGTTAATGGCGCCGGGGCACACATGCCATCTGCGTCGGGCTCCGCCATGTAACAGAAACGTTAGTTGAACATGCTGCACTTGGGTGAACTCCTCGTAACAAATTTAAAAGACACTCACTCACTAATAAGGCATCTTAGTGGAAGGTTCCTTTTGAAAAACTTTATGTTTACCATCCTCCCCGCGAGCGATCCTTTCGACAGTGCGTGCGAACAGCCGACCCGTCTTTTAGTTTTTGACAAACTGCTGTTACTCCTATAGCAGGTCCTGCGGAAGGCTCGCGCAAGGCGACTCCCAGCGCAGCGGAGAGCCGCGCGAGCGAGGCAACTGTTAGCCGAGTGCCGCTATGCTATGCTGCTGCGATATCGAACTGCCCGGCGCGCGTCGAGTGGTCAGCAGCTTCAACTTCGGAAGCGAGACACCACGCTCAATAGGTGAAAGCAGGATTTCTGAGATATTGCCACACTCTCCAACGAGCGGAGCATATACGCTGGCACCGATACACAATTTAGGGCAGACGCCTTCGCCCCGTCGACCGCAAAAAAATGGAAGAACGAAAGGAAAGCTGAAGACGAGGGGAAGGTTGAAGAGGGCGAAACGCGGGGGACCCCGCAAGGACTCCGCGCGCTGCTGACGCGCAACTTGGACGAGCTTCTTGAAGGACGCGTGCGCAGGGTTTGCGTGTTGACTCACCAGAGTCTCACCAGAATGCGGCGCAGGCCTTGCTGGACTTCTCGGGGTCTACGCGGAGACTCACCTGGTCATAGGGCAGGCTTTGCTGGATTTGGCATACGAAATCTGAAACGCTGCAGGGTCTTTGATCGGCGGGAAAGTTGGCTCTGTGCCGACATCTTTGGTCTTGTCGTAGATGTACAAACAGCCATCAGCATGAGTTGATACGAATATCGTATCCCCTCTTGGAGACCTACAATACCACACAACGCCTCAGAAATCTGCCGGATGTTTGTTAGCCAGGAAACCCGTAAAGTTGCACACTAGAGCCAGCAGAAAGGAGGGAAAATGTCCAAGATAAGAAGGTGCGGCTTGTGGGTAAGATCGGGGCCGGGAGGCGTACCATAACACGTTGGTGCAGCGAGAAATGTTAAGAGCGCCGTCTCGGTTATAAGTTTGCGCTCCAACCAGCTTGCGGGACGGATCGAGAAGTTGCTGCCGTAGAGATGCCACACACACTGTATTTGTTGACAGGGTGACGTTCAGTTGCGAACGTTGGTGAGGTCAGCGCACAAAAAGCGTACTCGTAACTGGCTTAGCTCGAGTATTCAGGGAATAACAGGAACGCACTTACATCTGCCTCTGAGACTAGCAGTGCAACAGGACACGTGGTCAGCAAATTGTAAGCTGCTACAAAACGCCAGTGTTGTAACGAGGTGGTTGCGCGCCTTCGCCGGAAGAAAATCCAATAAGAAGATCATAGCCATCAGCGGTCTGATGTGGAGTATAAGCATGACACGTCGCTTGAACCCCTGAGAAAATTATGACCTTCACGGGATCCTGAACAGTAGCCAAAACAAACGTCACCAGAAACCAGACAAAGTAGATAACCAAAAACTCAACCAGCACGCACGAAAACCTTGTCGATAGCGTTGCGATCAATTATGATAAGCGCGTCATATATGTTGAATATAAGGTATGCGCCGTCTATGTCGCCAGCCCCTCGAAGGACAGCAAGAGTCATTTTGCTGCATTTGAGAGTTCTGACGTTCGAGATGCCTAGTTGATGAAAATTTTCGGCAGCAAGGCGGTACCTGTGTGCAAAAGAAGAAAAAACCGCTAGAACGCCATTAGGTATCTGCGATGTATGTTACAGAACTCTAGTTTCTCAGTGCGCATCCATACCTTCCTTCAGCTGTCTTGAAATGCGTGCGCAACTGAGGCACCGCCATGGTACGACCGACCTAATAATCACTTGAATCTGGGGACTTATATACTAATCACAGCCTATCATGTGATAATGTGCCGCAAAATTGAATCATGTGCTCAGGTGCATGCGTTACTGACGACTTGAAACTCGTAGGTTTTGGGCATTTCGAAAACAAAATCTTCTCCAGTTATTACCAATATTGAAACCTCTGACCTTTATCGTCTTGGCATGAAGTGAATTACCTTACCTTACCTTACCTTACCTTACCTTACCTACCTCTGACCTTTATAATCTTCACCCAAAGCAAATTACCTTACTTACCTTAATCAGAAGCAGCAGCAAAGCTCGAATCGCAACGGGTGATACAGTCGAATTATCGATCTGACGATCGACAGACGCTAACGATGACAGTGCCACAATTGTCGCGTGTCTGTACCACGACGCCACCCACGCGTTATGGCGTGGCATGCTGGGAAGCAAAAAGCAAAGCACTGCCGCGCACATGATCCTGCGGTCAGATGATGTAATGGCGATATCCATGTTAACATCGCATGGTAATTAATCGCGCTGTCCAAAAAGATCGACGCCTAGTGGAGATCGCATATTTGTGATCGACAGCGCCTAGTACTTAGTCAATCAGCAGCAGTAGCAGCAAAGCTCGAATCCCAACGGGCGACGCAGTCGAATTTTCGATCTCACGATCGCCAGACGCCAACGATGACAGTGCCACTGCAGTCGCGTACATTTATCGCGACGCCACCCACGCGTTGTGGCATGGCATGCTGGGAAGCAAAAAGCAAAGCACTGTCGTGCACATGATCCTAACCCTGACTCGGAGCGCAGGGACCCCAGCCCAAGGAACTCGCCCCCAGGCCCCCCTAGTGACCCACCTCCAGACCCCCCTGGCGACCCCGATCAAGGGCCAGAACCCTCCTACCCTCAGTACCCAGAGGTTCGGGCCCTTTCCATCACCCATGACGGTGGGTCATTGTGGGTACACCAGTCAGCAGGGGTGCGAGGCGCGGCAACCGTCTCCCTACCACGGGATGAACGCCGCAGGGTTGGGGTGCAGGACGACTCCATCCTCTTTAGGATTATGCATCTGCTGGGAGCGCCGCTGACTGCCTACGCACGCATGGGAGGTCGTCTGCATCACGCACCTCTGCCACTCACTAACCCTCGCGTAGAGACCTGGGTGCTTATGGTCGACCGCGAAGTCATGGACATGGCTATGGGAGACCCAACTGCGGCCAACGTGCGGTCAACGAGCATGGTGCTGGATTCAGTGACCCGTAGGTCATAACTTATCTGACTCCCGTTAGCTGTACCAGTACTCGTACAGTACTAGGTGACAGATCCCTAGGTCACAGACACCTTATATTCGTTTACCTTTATAATCAGTTGACACTTGTATGAAAGATATCAGTGACCGCCCCGATATAATACGTTATATTATATCTCACAGGTTATGGGGTATTACCCCGCTTTTATCACTGCTGACTTTGCCATGACTGGCTAAGCTTTTCCGCTTGGCGGGGCGTTGGGGCCTCGCGAGATGTTGAATTGGCCACTTTAGGGCGCGCGGTTTGCGCTATGTTGCGGTGAGATTGCGAGTTGGGATTTTCGGCAACTTCTACGGGTGTCCGCGTTGGATTTTGTTTTAGACTGGACTTGATCACCCCTGTCAACAACTCCTTGGCCGCCGCGTATTCGACTCCGTTGATTTCGTTCGACCCCTTCTTCTCCTCACTCCGCAACTGCATTACGGTCGCCCGCCACCTTACAATTTGACACTCGCCTTTTCCCCAACCCCCCTCCTATAGGAATTTATTCTGATGACTTCATCCTCAGTTGGAACACCGGCCATGGGCGCTAGGATGCGCCTAGATTCAATTTTTGCTAGGAACGTGGGTGCTCGCTACAAGAGCACCCCGCAGTCAGCGAATGTCGCGCTCGCTGCTGCTGACAGGACACGCAGCAATGCCGTTTTGCAATCGTCTTGGGACATTGACGTTGTGAAGCGTGTTGCGAAGGACACCTTAGGTACTAAGGCGTCCTCATTTTCCGGAAGTGAACCGCATCGACAACTTCTTTGGGATTCCTTGGTCACTGCCTTGGGAGCATCGTTTGTCAACAAGGACAGCGCCAACGAGGACATTTTTGACCTCGTGGACGTCACCAAGGAGGTTCACCCGATCTTCAACGACATTTTACTTCGTGCGTTGGTCTCTTTGACAACGCCACATTCTCCAGCTCGAAGGTGGGTTGACGCTTCGGCCCGAATTTCTCCGCGTGACGGCAAGCGTGCCTTGCTGGAGATCACCAAGCGCCTGGGCATCGGCCGCTCCGCCACCACGAGGAGCTTTTAAGCATTTCTTTTGGTTCGTCTAACGACCCTGAACCCTTGGTCGCGCAATTTGACGAATGCCTGAAGGCCATCGCGGCTAGCGGAGCGGGCCCCCTGGACGACGAAGCCGCCAAAAGGCAACTCCTTGCGGCACTGGACGTCGAGTTTTACAAGGAGGTAATTACCCCGCTTCGCCTGGACACCGAGTTGGCGAAGGTGAGCATCGAGGAGGTGTACACTCACGTTCTAGAGGTGTGGTGGTGTGCGAACCCTAATGGCCCTCCCACCCGCCACAAGACAGCCGCGCCTGTCCCGACGCACACGCCTCTCGGATTGGCTTACGCAGGTGACGGACAGGGTGACATCTCGGACTTCCTCGAGGAGTTCGCTCGTATCATTGGTGAGGCCTCTACCCTACTCACCTCCCTCCGTCATGACGAGCGCGGGATTGCACCCGACACACCGCCGCCACGGAGTGATTTTCACCGTAGGCATGGGGGCGGTGGTGTAAAGTTTCCACCGTCCAAGTGGCGCGACGAACGAAACCGTCGGACCGACGGTAAGTTTCACGGACGTAATCGTCACGTGGGTTGGAAGCAGCGCTTCGCGGCATCCCCGCTCCCGAAGGGCGGGAATTGGCCTCAAGGCATGAAGCCGCTGGGTGCTAGGAGCATTTCTTTTCACTCCGCATCCTCGGCCTTCGTTCAGGAGTGCCCCCTCTGCCCTGGGCACTTTCACGACACTGCACGTTGCCCTGAGGTGTGTGGTTCGTGCGATGTGGACCTACGGGATGCCGCCATGGACCTAGACGAGGTCGTTTCGGCCTTTCAAACCGCCTTCGACAACGAGAACGACGAAGAGTTCGCTGACTTGTGCCATGAGCACGAACAGCCGCTGGTGCGTACCGATCCTGAGCCTTTCACCTACCCGGTACGGCACGACGTGGGATTGCGTGCACACTATGCGGGCTTGGGTCATGGTGCTTCGGGCGCCGGCATGGGAGATGTGCTGTCAGATGCACGGGGAGTACTCGAGTCCCTGCGGTCTGCGGCTACGGCTGCACAGGTCGGTGGTGCTACCACAGCTGGTAAGCCACCACCACTGCACATCGGCACTTTGTCTGTGCCGCAGGTGGTGTGCGATGCGCAACCACCACCTGCCAATCGCGAGATCGACGCTGGACTTTACCCTGTTTCGGCATCGGACCCCGCTTCTTTCGATTCTCCTTTCGAGGAACCGCTACGAGTGTCTTTTATGGACCGGGTGATGCCCGGATGCCCTGACCCTTCCCTTCATTTGTGTTCGATTGAGCCTTCTCACAGCTCGAATCACCCGGGAGAGCTTTCCGTGATCGACGATGACGACGGCTCCGACAGCTATTCCTTTTCCGGAGACGAGATTCCCTCGGCCCCACCGGCTACACGGTCACGTGTCGGTGTGGCAACATTGCCAAGGGTCTCCTCTTTTGCATCTCTAGCCCTGCCCGCACTCATGTGTCTTGCATGTGTGTCAGCGGTTCAGGGTTCGGTGGTGCTCGATCGAGCCCCTGAATTCACCGCAGCGGTACATCCCACTGGGGTGACTGCCAACAGTCTGTCTGACTTGCCGTGCTGTTTTACTTTCGGCATTTCTTGTATGAAAGATATTCAGTGACCGCACCCGATATAATACGTTATATTATATCTCACACATGGGACAGCCGGTGTGGGAATGGATACCAGCTACCGCGCGGGAATCTGAGATGTTACACTTCGACCAAGACGGTCTCGCGGCGTGGTCTGAGGTTTGCAACTCTGACTGGCACAGGAGCATGAGCGCAGTGGCCGCGCAACCGCCTACCCCCATGCCTTTCCACACGCGCCACTCGCACTCCCGCTCCATCACCAACACCTGCACCACCGCCCATCCCTGGGCCGCCAGTCCCGCTCCCAACCTCCGCACTACCGCCTGCTCCAACCGCAGCCCCCACGAATCTTGTGTCTGTACTTCCACCCTCGCACGCTCCAGGACCACCACCTTCAGCCCGCTTTCCCCACTCCGCCTCCGCGAACCCCATCCTCTCTCCCAGCGCCGCCCCTTTTGTGCCAGGCGTCATCCGACTGCCGCAGGGCACCAATCTGCGGGCGTCCTCGGACGAGGTTCGCCAGGAGCACAAGGTCAAGGAGATGGTGCTGAAGCTGGTCAAGGGCGTGACCAAGTTTCCCCGCTCCGCGGCCGACACCAAATCGGCCGACAAGGATGGCTTGCTCGCGCAGCTGGAGCACTACTCCAATCTGGTACGGAAGACCTTCCAGGAGGCTATCGTGGTTGAGGCGCTGACCACTCCCAGCTGCACGCCGACTGTGTCAGAGTATCAGGCGAGCGTGTCGGGCCTCCTGTGGAGCTTCAAGGAGTACACCCTGCAGGACCAGCAGAAGAGATTCCTGGAGCGAGCGGCGGGTATCTTCGGGTCCGACCAGGCCTGGCACCAGCGTTACGTCGACCTGGACGTATTCTTCAGTGACCTGGCGGTATGCTCCCTCACTCAGGGTTATCTGGAGAACACGCATGGCGAGGCCATCGCGTCGAAGCAAGCGCCGAGTGAGACCGCGGCGGAGTACTTCTCACGGTTGGAGACCCGCATGGCCTCGGTCAACTTTCTGGCCGGCAGGGTTCCCAACTGCGTGGAGATGTCCAACCTGTCCATGCTCTCCACGTACCGCCGAGGGCTGAAGTACGCGTCCAAGGTGATGCGGCGTCTCAGGGCCATCCACCTGGACGTCTCCAAGCCAGAGGAGTGGGAAAGGAAGGCCGCCTCCGACGACATCCCGGGCACCCACAACGCCCTGCTGAAGATACGGGAGATCGCTGAGGAGGTGGAGAATGACATAGATACGGAGACAGCTCAGAGGCGTGCTGCAGATCGCCCCCCCCGAACTGTCTCCTTCGCAAGTCCATCTCCCCGCCCCTCCTTCTTCAGGCGTACCCCCTCCTCAAGCCGCCCAGCGCTCGCCATGCTGGAGAACGGGCCCACTACTGCCGCTGCTGCAGCAGTCACCCCGTTACCACCACCACCTGGTCTCTCCCGCACTGAAACGCCGAGGGTTCGCCGGTGTTTCGCCTGCGGATCCACGGAGCACATCGTCCGCAACTGCACGGACGAGGTCAAGCTGAAGGAGTGGAGAGCCAACGCCCCTGCCCGGCTGGCAAACTCTCCTGGATTCGTGGCCGCTGTCGTCTGGGCCATCGAACAGCAGGAGGACCTCTCCCGGGTGGACGGCGTTCCTGAGGAGTTCTCCGAGGAGGTTTTGGCGCTCGCAAGCTGTGAGGACGAGCAGGGCTACCAGACCCTGGCGGCACTCGCTGGCATCGAACTCGTGGAGGGTGACGGCCTTCCCCCAGCTGAAGATGACGAATGACTGGCCGGCGACCAGTCCCCGACCCTGCTCTTCGGGGAAGTGAGGTCACCCCCTGGCGATCAGACCCTCTCCACCCAGAAGAAGCGGTCAGAACCAGAAGAACCCCGACGCGCACGACATCTGGAATTCGGCGTTCAGTTTCGAAAGCGTAATCGACTGTTCCCCGTTCCCCCCCGTTGCGGAGCGATCGTGTTCTGCATACGACATTTTGCGATACCCGTTCCTGAATCGCCTGAGAGCGTGCTCATAACGATGGTGATGATCCGCGATCCGCGTTCTCGTTTCGCTTTGGATCGTAACCGTCATCGGAAATCCCGAACGCACTGCACCGTTTCTTCGCGTTCCAGTAATCGATGACATCAGCAGAAATGTCACTGGCGGCGCATACAAGAATACCTCGCATTTAAGGAAACCAGAATTGAGCCAGCCTTAGCTTTTTCCGTATTTTTTCACCCCCCCAGCCTCAACGCTTAACACTGGGTTCCTTATATTAACACTGTGTTTCGTTACGGCCTTAACACTGTAACCAAAAAGTTAGCCTAGCCTTTTCCGCATTTTTCCGACCCCCCCCGAAAACCTGGCTGTTTCCTTAACCTAGCATTTCCTTAAATGTGAGGTATGTCGCGAACTTATGCACGAAGCGTCCACACAAAGCATAACTCTCTAGCCCTACTACTAAACAGTCTTACTTATTGTCGGCGCTTCCATAACACTAGCTCGGCTCTGCATATGTTGCCTTATATGACTGCACAGTTGGCTTGCTACTGTAACTACACAAAATCTCAAAATTTTTGATATCTCCTTCCTCTTCTCACAACTCATGCAAGCTCTTTTTCTCAACATGAAAAAGACTGTTAATTACAGTTCTGACGCTATCGTACAAGAGCAAGTCCCACAAATGTATATCTTTACAAGCAGAAGAATACTGTATCTTATAAATTATCTCATAACACTGCTGTTTTCGCGGTCTTAAGCGAGTCCTGGCTATTTTTGGAATCACTGTTACGAAGGCAAAACAAAAATGAGCGTCTACCTCACTCTTCCACGCCGCCCTACTTATTCTCACTATCTCCGAACAAGTGTAACACCCGCTTATCTTTCCGTATCTCTTCACTGTCATAACTCCTCACGCGTACCGTACAGCGCGTGTCATATGTTCGTCACAGAGACTGCTACAGCAAGTGTCACAACCCGGCTGAGGTACACGATAAGCCGTGGTTTGTGACAGCTGTCGCGAACTTATGCACGAAGCGTCCACACAAAGCATAACTCTCTAGCCCTACTACTAAACAGTCTTACTTATTGTCAGTGCTTCCATAACACTAGCTCGGCTCTGCATATGTTGCCTTATATGACTGCACAGTTGGCTTGCTACTGTAACTACACAAAATCTCAAATTTTTTGATATCTCCTTGGTAGCACAGACATTAAACAAGAGCTTGCTCAGCATCTTCTGTTGTAACACCGTCCATCGCGAACTTGCCCATGCTGAAGGTAAACATACCCACTCCAGAAGCTTCTCCTCCTCGTAACATCCTGGCCCGTGTCAAAGGATTGCGAAACACCATGACCCACATGCATCTTCTGCCAATAGGCCCATGCTCTAAGTGCCCAATCACATGTAAGCGTCCAGCGTGACACAACTTACGAAAGTATTGTGCCCTGCTTTCTGTCATATCTGTCATGTAGTGCGATGGCACATGAATACAAGCCACCACTCGGCTGGCCAGCACTGCCAATGGCAACGCAATATCCAACACTGCGAACCAGGGTGAGGTCACCACCGCGTCGCACACCCCATACTTTCCCTTCCAGGCGCGATAATTGCCCGGTTGTAAAGCATTAAGGGCTTCGTGCCATTTCAGCTGCGGGTTCCAATCATTGTTCATAACCTTCAGGTGAGGCCATTCCAGTGACATAACCTTGCCAATGACACCTGTGCCAGCCCAGGGATCCCAGACCTGTGTGATCTTCTCCCAAGTCACCTCGTGCGCCAAACGTCTGACCTCCTGAGGAACCGTCATCACCAACTCTAAGCCCCAATCCAATTGACTGGCAATTTTCACCTGAGCTCTGCTCAACTGCGTCACATCCCCTCTCTTCTGTACTTTCTCGGGGCTCATGGCCTGCACTGTGGACGCCTTGCGGAGACTTCTCGCGCGAGTGTGCTGTTCTGCACACTTTCTGCTCAAGATGGTACGATGGCCCTCATGCCAGAATCCTGGCATCACTTCTGTGATCACTCTGCTGAGCTCCTCCTGGTTTCCCCAAGCTACTCTGTCAGGAAGATCCCCCATGCTCCCTTCTTTCCTGAGCATCTGCCGCGACGTAAGCGCCTGCCATGGGTCTTCACGCCCCGGCTTCACTGCACGATGTGGACCCACGTCTGCAGGCAACAATACCACATCTGAGCCCAGCTTCTCTCTCAGCTGCAGCTCCATGGCAGCCATCTTTTCGACGATCGACGTACTCACCTCGGCGGCAGCTGCCACCACGGTCCCACCTAAGCACTTGGGACATTGCCAATCTCCTTCAGGTACTCCATCCAGCGCTGGATTCAGACACCACGTATGATAACCACGGTTACAGGTGTCACACAGCAACATGGCTGCCTCCCCATCTG
>LGRX02029385.1:0-21572 GCA_001247695.2 Cymbomonas tetramitiformis | reverse complement strand
AGTTCCACGGTCGGGACGACGAAGAAATGCATGCCAACTAAACAGCATTTCAGTGAACTGTGGTCGTAGTAAGAATAGCAGACCCACACGAGAGAGAAAAAACATCAAACCAAATTTATCCGCTGCAGAAAAAAACAGTTCGCTGCTAGGGGTGTTAGAAATCGACCCGAACCCGATGGGTGAGAAAACGACCGTTTGTACCAAGCAGTCCGAAAACGCTACAGGCGTAATAATGTCCGCCCATTCTCGCGATGGAAGGAATATGTCAAGCTTGAATCATATCCGCAGACAAATGCAGGTGATGCATGCACAGCGAGTAGGGAAATCGATGTAAACTGAGATTGTAAACTCAGACTGCGCAAAACGGGAGCAGCAGGTCGGTGATCAGCGGCTCATTGACAATGGCGTGATATATGAGAAGGGGTGCCGCCGGATCGAGCATCGTATATTGACGCCTCCGATTTCGATGAATGGGTGGTCGTCATCAACAAACGGCAGTCAAATGTGGCCTTGTGGTATATATATATATATATATACTATTTGCACTACATATTAATTTGGAGTGTTGGACACATTCATGTGAAACGATTGGTCAATAACGTTTTCAAAACCACGATGCCGATGAGTGCACGAGTCTCGTGGAATTTTACACATATTTCCTAAAAGTGTCCAGAGTTCATACACGTCTGATGATGTTGTGGTCGATAGGTGTTTCGATCAGTTGGTCCGAAACACAGTCGGAGGGCTACATTATATTCACTTCAGTATGTGTCCGTGGCGAATCGCGAGATTCTGTATGCGACGTGGCTTTCGTGTAAATATAATGGTATCATCGATCGGTGGTCTGGTCGGTCAGTCCGAAAAACAACCGTCGTTGACGCCTGTTCCAGAGTTGTGCTGCCATACGATATGTGAGACTGTGTGGACAGTTTGCGGATGATAATGCCACGTCGTCGTTTCGCGACGTTTTCCTGGGAAACTTGTTCTGTGCTTTTCTGGGGAATGGAGAGTGTTTGCATGTTTTGGAAATTTCTGTTTATTGGCGGTGCGGTTCAGCAAACGGTGATGGCATATTTTCGGAACACAACAAACACATTGCGAAAATTTAGAACTGGGTGCCGTACACCGACTCGGATGCGGCCAAAATTCGCCCTCCCTACGGGAAGCCTGGGATGTATTATTTTCCCCCAAGCAGGTGGCGAGATGTCCACAATCGCCACGCAAATGCGATGGTCGCAAACCACACTACCGCTTTGCGCGTACGGTGCCGCACAGGGGGACTTGGTCCCAGGGCTCCCCGCATGCTAAGGGGGGCAAGTACTCCACCCACTGCATTTAATAATCCCATGTCGGTCGAGCATCGCAGACGTTTGTACCGATGTTTATGCGGTGTGCGGGCGAGGGCGTATACGGTTCCCGATTGAACGGCGTGCCCACGAATGGCGGACGGGGATTGCATCGCCGAGCACGCGGACAGTAGCACAGCATCCGGTTTAGTAATCTCTGTTTTTCTTGTGGACACAACAGCCCACAGCTAGACCCTAGTCCAGCGCCGATGTGTGACCGCCCTGCAATGGACAGGCCTCCCAGCTTTGACATTTCCACGTTTTGAAATAATGTTGTTTAGGTAGTTAGGGTTGCCACCCTGACTGTTTACTTCGCACTAGTACAGGGTGGCACATCACTGGATCTGACTCGGCGACTATGCCACCGCTCATTTCCGAGTTAGCTATACTCAGTATATACTCCGTACAGATCACACGTGACAATCCTAACTATAGATTATCCGGGTATGAAGCGAGGTTTTACCTATAATATCTGTGAGCTGTATATCTGCACAGCCTATCACCGATGATTCTAACTGAGTATATACTGCATTTCGGTAAGGCATGCCATTGATATACACGCACAAGCACAATGAGGTCACGCACAATTTCTGGCAGCGCGCGCCTTGTCAGTCATTTTAAGATACAACTCATACTAATTTGAGTTGAACAATCCATACATTGTAATGATTCCACAAAAAATGCACATCGAAGTTTTCAAATGGACAGAGAAACAAATTCAATCAGCATGTAAGTAATATCACGCAATCGCTAAGCTTTATAGGCTGTGGTGCCATTTGACACTCACTCTCTCTCTTTCTTGTTAACACCGTGAATATGTCCAGTCACATCAATAATGCTTCACCATCTACATTGCTTAAAGCATGATCACACTATGACTCGGACAGTTTCGGAAAGTAGTGGGATCCTCAGGAGCCACCCCATCCTTGAGGCCGCGCCCATAACTTGACCTACATCATTACGCCGGCAAGCAATAAACCAACAGAACACACTGCTACAGACAAATATGATGGGTACAGAAGGCAATACAGCCACGACAGATCTACTAGCACACAAGACGGATGCGCAAGATTCTTACTGCCGAAAGGAGCTTCCTCCAGCGCCTAATCATCAGGCCGACATCACTTCCATTTGACTTAACACAGCCTGACCAGAGCAAAAGGGAGAAACAAAAGCGACTGGGGTGCGTGTGTGGCGGACACACCTGCCCTCCTTGGCAGCAAGTGAGCACGGCGTTCTCTGTGATCAGCAGGCCCGAC
Organism: Cymbomonas tetramitiformis; assembly: GCA_001247695.2. Classification (NCBI taxonomy): domain Eukaryota; kingdom Viridiplantae; phylum Chlorophyta; class Pyramimonadophyceae; order Pyramimonadales; family Pyramimonadaceae; genus Cymbomonas; species Cymbomonas tetramitiformis. The sequence continues at coordinate 18,967 of LGRX02029385.1, read as the reverse complement.
AAGGGCTCGGTGTGGACGCGTGACAGCACCACTGGGGGTACACGAAGCACGTCTGCGCGGCCGGGGGCCGCTGCGATGAGCGCCGCAAGGGTGCCGGGCGAGGCGATGACATCATTGTTGGTGAGCGAGGACCCGCGACGATGGAAGGCAGTGGAGCTAGTGGGGGTCGTAGGTGTGGGAGGGGTGTTGCTGAGGGGAGCGGCCATCGCTGGGGAGGTCGGATGGCCCCCGTAGCTCATAGCTGCCGGTGAGGGCAGCAGGAGCGGCGAGCGCGGGAGCCCGCCTGACAGCGTGATGTCCTCAGAGCTGAACTCCCACACACCAATCTGGCAGTCCTGCGCCACGCTGATTATCCGGTACAGATCAGGGTTGTAGCCCTCCGCCGCCTCTGTCCCAGCAGCCGGCTGAGGCTTCGTGAAGTAGTGGTCAAACGCCACGTGGCTCACCCAGGACGAGTGACCCTCCCCCCAGGCCACCACAGTTTTATCAACCATGCTGTAGATGTTCACGAGGTCGTCTTCTCCGGCGAGCGCGATGAACCTGTGCCGCAGCCAATCACCGTAGCCGCTTCCCAGTGATCATCACGAAGGGGGAGCTCTGCCATTGCAACCCGAATCCGGCAGAAAGAGCCACTTGTGCTCAAGACAGAGGCATCCGTCATCAAAAACAAGTGCACCCCGGGAAACGGCAGAAGCTTCCGGAAGAAACCACCAAGGGTTCAACAACTCCAATGAACAGAACCAAGGGCGGCAGCGACTCGACGGCTAGAACCAAGGGGGGCAGTGACCACGTACAGAAACCATGTGGGGGTAGGTCCCCAAGGGGTGGAACCAAGGGGGTAGCGACTCAACAAATAAAACCAAAGGGGTAGCGTGTAGCGACTCGACGGATAAAACCAAGGGGGCAGGGACTCGAGGGATAGAGACAAAGGGGGCACTCCACTCCAGAGGGAGAAAAAAAGGTCCATCCACCAGGGAGTGGAATCTGATGGTGCACTCCACTCCAGAGGGAGAAAAAAGGTCCATCCACCAGGGGAGGGACCCATGGTGCATCCCACTCCAGAGGGAGAAAAAAAGGTCCATCCCACCAGGGGAGGGACCTGAGGGCAAGAATTCTACCCAGAGGGAGAAAAAAAGGTCCATCCACCAGGGGGAGGGACCATGGTATCCCACTCCAGAGGGAGAAAAAAAGGTCCATCCATCAGGGGGAGGGACCCATGGGTGCACTCCACTCCAGAGGGAGAAAAAAAGGTCCATCCACCAGGGGGAGGGACCCAAGGGGGCACCACCGTGTGGAGGACAAAGGGAGTTTGGACGGAAACAGGTACCTGGCATCCCGACTCCAGCTCATGCTCAGCACAGAGCCGTAGTAGCTTCGACCGCCGCAGAAGAGGGCCCCCCGCGCGAAGTCGAACACGCGCACGCAGCCATCGCGCCCCGCACACGCCAGGAGAGTGCCGTCGGGAGAAAAAGCTGCAGCGTTAATGGCGCCGGGGCACACATGCCATCTGCGTCGGGCTCCGCCATGTAACAGAAACGTTAGTTGAACATGCTGCACTTGGGTGAACTCCTCGTAACAAATTTAAAAGACACTCACTCACTAATAAGGCATCTTAGTGGAAGGTTCCTTTTGAAAAACTTTATGTTTACCATCCTCCCCGCGAGCGATCCTTTCGACAGTGCGTGCGAACAGCCGACCCGTCTTTTAGTTTTTGACAAACTGCTGTTACTCCTATAGCAGGTCCTGCGGAAGGCTCGCGCAAGGCGACTCCCAGCGCAGCGGAGAGCCGCGCGAGCGAGGCAACTGTTAGCCGAGTGCCGCTATGCTATGCTGCTGCGATATCGAACTGCCCGGCGCGCGTCGAGTGGTCAGCAGCTTCAACTTCGGAAGCGAGACACCACGCTCAATAGGTGAAAGCAGGATTTCTGAGATATTGCCACACTCTCCAACGAGCGGAGCATATACGCTGGCACCGATACACAATTTAGGGCAGACGCCTTCGCCCCGTCGACCGCAAAAAAATGGAAGAACGAAAGGAAAGCTGAAGACGAGGGGAAGGTTGAAGAGGGCGAAACGCGGGGGACCCCGCAAGGACTCCGCGCGCTGCTGACGCGCAACTTGGACGAGCTTCTTGAAGGACGCGTGCGCAGGGTTTGCGTGTTGACTCACCAGAGTCTCACCAGAATGCGGCGCAGGCCTTGCTGGACTTCTCGGGGTCTACGCGGAGACTCACCTGGTCATAGGGCAGGCTTTGCTGGATTTGGCATACGAAATCTGAAACGCTGCAGGGTCTTTGATCGGCGGGAAAGTTGGCTCTGTGCCGACATCTTTGGTCTTGTCGTAGATGTACAAACAGCCATCAGCATGAGTTGATACGAATATCGTATCCCCTCTTGGAGACCTACAATACCACACAACGCCTCAGAAATCTGCCGGATGTTTGTTAGCCAGGAAACCCGTAAAGTTGCACACTAGAGCCAGCAGAAAGGAGGGAAAATGTCCAAGATAAGAAGGTGCGGCTTGTGGGTAAGATCGGGGCCGGGAGGCGTACCATAACACGTTGGTGCAGCGAGAAATGTTAAGAGCGCCGTCTCGGTTATAAGTTTGCGCTCCAACCAGCTTGCGGGACGGATCGAGAAGTTGCTGCCGTAGAGATGCCACACACACTGTATTTGTTGACAGGGTGACGTTCAGTTGCGAACGTTGGTGAGGTCAGCGCACAAAAAGCGTACTCGTAACTGGCTTAGCTCGAGTATTCAGGGAATAACAGGAACGCACTTACATCTGCCTCTGAGACTAGCAGTGCAACAGGACACGTGGTCAGCAAATTGTAAGCTGCTACAAAACGCCAGTGTTGTAACGAGGTGGTTGCGCGCCTTCGCCGGAAGAAAATCCAATAAGAAGATCATAGCCATCAGCGGTCTGATGTGGAGTATAAGCATGACACGTCGCTTGAACCCCTGAGAAAATTATGACCTTCACGGGATCCTGAACAGTAGCCAAAACAAACGTCACCAGAAACCAGACAAAGTAGATAACCAAAAACTCAACCAGCACGCACGAAAACCTTGTCGATAGCGTTGCGATCAATTATGATAAGCGCGTCATATATGTTGAATATAAGGTATGCGCCGTCTATGTCGCCAGCCCCTCGAAGGACAGCAAGAGTCATTTTGCTGCATTTGAGAGTTCTGACGTTCGAGATGCCTAGTTGATGAAAATTTTCGGCAGCAAGGCGGTACCTGTGTGCAAAAGAAGAAAAAACCGCTAGAACGCCATTAGGTATCTGCGATGTATGTTACAGAACTCTAGTTTCTCAGTGCGCATCCATACCTTCCTTCAGCTGTCTTGAAATGCGTGCGCAACTGAGGCACCGCCATGGTACGACCGACCTAATAATCACTTGAATCTGGGGACTTATATACTAATCACAGCCTATCATGTGATAATGTGCCGCAAAATTGAATCATGTGCTCAGGTGCATGCGTTACTGACGACTTGAAACTCGTAGGTTTTGGGCATTTCGAAAACAAAATCTTCTCCAGTTATTACCAATATTGAAACCTCTGACCTTTATCGTCTTGGCATGAAGTGAATTACCTTACCTTACCTTACCTTACCTTACCTTACCTACCTCTGACCTTTATAATCTTCACCCAAAGCAAATTACCTTACTTACCTTAATCAGAAGCAGCAGCAAAGCTCGAATCGCAACGGGTGATACAGTCGAATTATCGATCTGACGATCGACAGACGCTAACGATGACAGTGCCACAATTGTCGCGTGTCTGTACCACGACGCCACCCACGCGTTATGGCGTGGCATGCTGGGAAGCAAAAAGCAAAGCACTGCCGCGCACATGATCCTGCGGTCAGATGATGTAATGGCGATATCCATGTTAACATCGCATGGTAATTAATCGCGCTGTCCAAAAAGATCGACGCCTAGTGGAGATCGCATATTTGTGATCGACAGCGCCTAGTACTTAGTCAATCAGCAGCAGTAGCAGCAAAGCTCGAATCCCAACGGGCGACGCAGTCGAATTTTCGATCTCACGATCGCCAGACGCCAACGATGACAGTGCCACTGCAGTCGCGTACATTTATCGCGACGCCACCCACGCGTTGTGGCATGGCATGCTGGGAAGCAAAAAGCAAAGCACTGTCGTGCACATGATCCTAACCCTGACTCGGAGCGCAGGGACCCCAGCCCAAGGAACTCGCCCCCAGGCCCCCCTAGTGACCCACCTCCAGACCCCCCTGGCGACCCCGATCAAGGGCCAGAACCCTCCTACCCTCAGTACCCAGAGGTTCGGGCCCTTTCCATCACCCATGACGGTGGGTCATTGTGGGTACACCAGTCAGCAGGGGTGCGAGGCGCGGCAACCGTCTCCCTACCACGGGATGAACGCCGCAGGGTTGGGGTGCAGGACGACTCCATCCTCTTTAGGATTATGCATCTGCTGGGAGCGCCGCTGACTGCCTACGCACGCATGGGAGGTCGTCTGCATCACGCACCTCTGCCACTCACTAACCCTCGCGTAGAGACCTGGGTGCTTATGGTCGACCGCGAAGTCATGGACATGGCTATGGGAGACCCAACTGCGGCCAACGTGCGGTCAACGAGCATGGTGCTGGATTCAGTGACCCGTAGGTCATAACTTATCTGACTCCCGTTAGCTGTACCAGTACTCGTACAGTACTAGGTGACAGATCCCTAGGTCACAGACACCTTATATTCGTTTACCTTTATAATCAGTTGACACTTGTATGAGAACTTATCAGTGACCACCCCGATATAATACGTTATATTATATCTCACAGGTTATGGGGTATTACCCCGCTTTTATCACTGCTGACTTTGCCATGACTGGCTAAGCTTTTCCGCTTGGCGGGGCGTTGGGGCCTCGCGAGATGTTGAATTGGCCACTTTAGGGCGCGCGGTTTGCGCTATGTTGCGGTGAGATTGCGAGTTGGGATTTTCGGCAACTTCTACGGGTGTCCGCGTTGGATTTTGTTTTAGACTGGACTTGATCACCCCTGTCAACAACTCCTTGGCCGCCGCGTATTCGACTCCGTTGATTTCGTTCGACCCCTTCTTCTCCTCACTCCGCAACTGCATTACGGTCGCCCGCCACCTTACAATTTGACACTCGCCTTTTCCCCAACCCCCCTCCTATAGGAATTTATTCTGATGACTTCATCCTCAGTTGGAACACCGGCCATGGGCGCTAGGATGCGCCTAGATTCATTTTTTGCTAGGAACGTGGGTGCTCGCTACAAGAGCACCCCGCAGTCAGCGAATGTCGCGCTCGCTGCTGCTGACAGGACACGCAGCAATGCCGTTTTGCAATCGTCTTGGGACATTGACGTTGTGAAGCGTGTTGCGAAGGACACCTTAGGTACTAAGGCGTCCTCATTTTCCGGAAGTGAACCGCATCGACAACTTCTTTGGGATTCCTTGGTCACTGCCTTGGGAGCATCGTTTGTCAACAAGGACAGCGCCAACGAGGACATTTTTGACCTCGTGGACGTCACCAAGGAGGTTCACCCGATCTTCAACGACATTTTACTTCGTGCGTTGGTCTCTTTGACAACGCCACATTCTCCAGCTCGAAGGTGGGTTGACGCTTCGGCCCGAATTTCTCCGCGTGACGGCAAGCGTGCCTTGCTGGAGATCACCAAGCGCCTGGGCATCGGCCGCTCCGCCACCACGAGGAGCTTTTAAGCATTTCTTTTGGTTCGTCTAACGACCCTGAACCCTTGGTCGCGCAATTTGACGAATGCCTGAAGGCCATCGCGGCTAGCGGAGCGGGCCCCCTGGACGACGAAGCCGCCAAGAGGCAACTCCTGGCGGCACTGGACACCGAATTTTACAAGGAGGTGATCACCCCACTCCTCCTGGACACCGAGTTGGCGAAGGTGAGCATCGAGGAGGTGTACACTCACGTTCTAGAGGTGTGGTGGTGTGCGAACCCTAATGGCCCTCCCACCCGCCACAAGACAGCCGCGCCTGTCCCGACGCACACGCCTCTCGGATTGGCTTACGCAGGTGACGGACAGGGTGACATCTCGGACTTCCTCGAGGAGTTCGCTCGTATCATTGGTGAGGCCTCTACCCTACTCACCTCCCTCCGTCATGACGAGCGCGGGATTGCACCCGACACACCGCCGCCACGGGGTGATTTTCACCGTAGGCATGGGGGCGGTGGTGTAAAGTTTCCACCGTCCAAGTGGCGCGACGAACGAAACCGTCGGACCGACGGTAAGTTTCACGGACGTAATCGTCACGTGGGTTGGAAGCAACGCTTCGCGGCATCCCCGCTCCCGAAGGGCGGGAATTGGCCTCAGGGCATGAAGCCGCAGGGTGCTAGGAGCATTTCTTTTCACTCCGCATCCTCGGCCTTCGTTCAGGAGTGCCCCCTCTGCCCTGGGCACTTTCACGACACTGCACGTTGCCCTGAGGTGTGTGGTTCGTGCGATGTGGACCTACGGGATGCCGCCATGGACCTAGACGAGGTCGTTTCGGCCTTTCAAACCGCCTTCGACAACGAGAACGACGAAGAGTTCGCTGACTTGTGCCATGAGCACGAACAGCCGCTGGTGCGTACCGATCCTGAGCCTTTCACCTACCCGGTACGGCACGACGTGGGATTGCGTGCACACTATGCGGGCTTGGGTCATGGTGCTTCGGGCGCCGGCATGGGAGATGTGCTGTCAGATGCACGGGGAGTACTCGAGTCCCTGCGGTCTGCGGCTACGGCTGCACAGGTCGGTGGTGCTACCACAGCTGGTAAGCCACCACCACTGCACATCGGCACTTTGTCTGTGCCGCAGGTGGTGTGCGATGCGCAACCACCACCTGCCAATCGCGAGATCGACGCTGGACTTTACCCTGTTTCGGCATCGGACCCCGCTTCTTTCGATTCTCCTTTCGAGGAACCGCTACGAGTGTCTTTTATGGACCAGGTGATGCCCGGATGCCCTGACCCTTCCCTTCATTTGTGTTCGATTGAGCCTTCTCACAGCTCGAATCACCCGGGAGAGCTTTCCGTGATCGACGATGACGACGGCTCCGACAGCTATTCCTTTTCTGGAGACGAGATTCCCTCGGCCCCACCGGCTACACGGTCACGTGTCGGTGTGGCAACATTGCCAAGGGTCTCCTCTTTTGCATCTCTAGCCCTGCCCGCACTCATGTGTCTTGCATGTGTGTCAGCGGTTCAGGGTTCGGTGGTGCTCGATCGAGCCCCTGAATTCACCGCAGCGGTACATCCCACTGGGGTGACTGCCAACAGTCTGTCTGACTTGCCGTGCTGTTTTACTTTCGGCATTTCTTGTATGAAAGATATTCAGTGACCGCACCCGATATAATACGTTATATTATATCTCACACATGGGACAGCCGGTGTGGGAATGGATACCAGCTACCGCGCGGGAATCTGAGATGTTACACTTCGACCAAGACGGTCTCGCGGCGTGGTCTGAGGTTTGCAACTCTGACTGGCACAGGAGCATGAGCGCAGTGGCCGCGCAACCGCCTACCCCCATGCCTTTCCACACGCGCCACTCGCACTCCCGCTCCATCACCAACACCTGCACCACCGCCCATCCCTGGGCCGCCAGTCCCGCTCCCAACCTCCGCACTACCGCCTGCTCCAACCGCAGCCCCCACGAATCTTGTGTCTGTACTTCCACCCTCGCACGCTCCAGGACCACCACCTTCAGCCCGCTTTCCCCACTCCGCCTCCGCGAACCCCATCCTCTCTCCCAGCGCCGCCCCTTTTGTGCCAGGCGTCATCCGACTGCCGCAGGGCACCAATCTGCGGGCGTCCTCGGACGAGGTTCGCCAGGAGCACAAGGTCAAGGAGATGGTGCTGAAGCTGGTCAAGGGCGTGACCAAGTTCCCCCGCTCCGCGGCCGACACCAAATCGGCCGACAAGGATGGCTTGCTCGCGCAGCTGGAGCACTACTCCAATCTGGTACGGAAGACCTTCCAGGAGGCTATCGTGGTCGAAGCGCTGACCACTCCCAGCTGCACACCGACTGTATCAGAGTACCAGGCGAGCGTGTCGGGCCTCCTGTGGAGCTTCAAGGAGTACACCCTGCAGGACCAGCAGAAGAGATTCCTGGAGCGAGCGGCGGGTATCTTCGGGTCCGACCAGGCCTGGCACCAGCGTTACGTCGACCTGGACGTATTCTTCAGTGACCTGGCGGTATGCTCCCTCACTCAGGGTTATCTGGAGAACACGCATGGCGAGGCCATCGCGTCGAAGCAAGCGCCGAGTGAGACCGCGGCGGAGTACTTCTCACGGTTGGAGACCCGCATGGCCTCGGTCAACTTTCTGGCCGGCAGGGTTCCCAACTGCGTGGAGATGTCCAACCTGTCCATGCTCTCCACGTACCGCCGAGGGCTGAAGTACGCGTCCAAGGTGATGCGGCGTCTCAGGGCCATCCACCTGGACGTCTCCAAGCCAGAGGAGTGGGAAAGGAAGGCCGCCTCCGACGACATCCCGGGCACCCACAACGCCCTGCTGAAGATACGGGAGATCGCTGAGGAGGTGGAGAATGACATAGATACGGAGACAGCTCAGAGGCGTACTGCAGACCGCCCCCCCGAACTGTCTCCTTTGCAAGCCCATCTCCCCGTCCCCCCTTCTTCAGGCGCACCCCCTCCTCAAACCGCCCAGCGCTCGCCATGCTGGAGAACGGGCCCACCACTGCCGCTGCCGCAGCGGTCACCCCGTTACCACCACCACCACCTGGTCTCTCCCGCACTGACACGCCGAGGGTTCGCCGGTGTTTCGCCTGCGGTTCCACGGAGCACATCGTCCGCAACTGCACGGACGAGGCCAAGCTGAAGGAGTGGAGAGCCAACGCCCCTGTCCGGCTGGCAAACTCTCCTGGATTCGTGGCCGCTGTCGTCTGGGCCATCGAACAGCAGGAGGACCTCTCCCGGGTGGACGGCGTTCCTGAGGAGTTCTCCGAGGAGGTTTTGGCGCTCGCAAGCTGTGAGGACGAGCAGGGCTACCAGACCCTGGCGGCACTCGCTGGCATCGAACTCGTGGAGGGTGACGGCCTTCCCCCAGCTGAAGATGACGAATGACTGGCCGGCGACCAGTCCCCGACCCTGCTCTTCGGGGAAGTGAGGTCACCCCCTGGCGATCAGACCCTCTCCACCCAGAAGAAGCGGTCAGAACCAGAAGAACCCCGACGCGCACGACATCTGGAATTCGGCGTTCAGTTTCGAAAGCGTAATCGACTGTTCCCCGTTCCCCCCCGTTGCGGAGCGATCGTGTTCTGCATACGACATTTTGCGATACCCGTTCCTGAATCGCCTGAGAGCGTGCTCATAACGATGGTGATGATCCGCGATCCGCGTTCTCGTTTCGCTTTGGATCGTAACCGTCATCGGAAATCCCGAACGCACTGCACCGTTTCTTCGCGTTCCAGTAATCGATGACATCAGCAGAAATGTCACTGGGCGCATACAAGAATACTTTATTTAAGGTGTTGCGTGAATTTGGAGCCAGCTCTAGCTTTTTCCGTATTTTTCTGACCCCCAGCCTCAACGCTTAACACTGGGTTCCTTATATTAACACTGTGTTTCGTTACGGCCTTAACACTGTAACCAAAAAGTTAGCCTAGCCTTTTCCGCATTTTTCCGACCCCCCCCGAAAACCTGGCTGTTTCCTTAACCTAGCATTTCCTTAAATGTGAGGTATGTCGCGAACTTATGCACGAAGCGTCCACACAAAGCATAACTCTCTAGCCCTACTACTAAACAGTCTTACTTATTGTCGGCGCTTCCATAACACTAGCTCGGCTCTGCATATGTTGCCTTATATGACTGCACAGTTGGCTTGCTACTGTAACTACACAAAATCTCAAAATTTTTGATATCTCCTTCCTCTTCTCACAACTCATGCAAGCTCTTTTTCTCAACATGAAAAAGACTGTTAATTACAGTTCTGACGCTATCGTACAAGAGCAAGTCCCACAAATGTATATCTTTACAAGCAGAAGAATACTGTATCTTATAAATTATCTCATAACACTGCTGTTTTCGCGGTCTTAAGCGAGTCCTGGCTATTTTTGGAATCACTGTTACGAAGGCAAAACAAAAATGAGCGTCTACCTCACTCTTCCACGCCGCCCTACTTATTCTCACTATCTCCGAACAAGTGTAACACCCGCTTATCTTTCCGTATCTCTTCACTGTCATAACTCCTCACGCGTACCGTACAGCGCGTGTCATATGTTCGTCACAGAGACTGCTACAGCAAGTGTCACAACCCGGCTGAGGTACACGATAAGCCGTGGTTTGTGACAGCTGTCGCGAACTTATGCACGAAGCGTCCACACAAAGCATAACTCTCTAGCCCTACTACTAAACAGTCTTACTTATTGTCAGCGCTTCCATAACACTAGCTCGGCTCTGCATATGTTGCCTTATATGACTGCACAGTTGGCTTGCTACTGTAACTACACAAAATCTCAAATTTTTTGATATCTCCTTGGTAGCACAGACATTAAACAAGAGCTTGCTCAGCATCTTCTGTTGTAACACCGTCCATCGCGAACTTGCCCATGCTGAAGGTAAACATACCCACTCCAGAAGCTTCTCCTCCTCGTAACATCCTGGCCCGTGTCAAAGGATTCCGAAACACCATGACCCACATGCATCTTCTGCCAATAGGCCCATGCTCTAAGTGCCCAATCACATGTAAGCGTCCAGCGTGACACAACTTACGAAAGTATTGTGCCCTGCTTTCTGTCATATCTGTCATGTAGTGCGATGGCACATGAATACAAGCCACCACTCGGCTGGCCAGCACTGCCAATGGCAACGCAATATCCAACACTGCGAACCAGGGTGAGGTCACCACCGCGTCGCACACCCCATACTTCTCCTTCCAGGCGCGATAATTGCCCGGTTGTAAAGCATTAAGGGCTTCGTGCCATTTCAGCTGCGGGTTCCAATCATTGTTCATAACCTTCAGGTGAGGCCATTCCAGTGACATAACCTTGCCAATGACACCTGTGCCAGCCCAGGGATCCCAGATCTGTGTGATCTTCTCCCAAGTCACCTCGTGCGCCAAACGTCTGACCTCCTGAGGAACTGTCATCACCAACTCTAAGCCCCAATCCAGTTGACTGGCACTTTTCACCTGAGCTCTGCTCAACTGCGTCACATCCCCTCTCTTCGTCTGTACTTCCTCGGGGGCGGCTCATGGCCTGCACTGTGGACGCCTTGCGGAGACTTCTCGCGCGAGTGTGCTGTTCTGCACACTTTCTGCTCAGGATGGTACGATGGCCCTCATGCCAGAATCCTGGCATCACTTCTGTGATCACTCTGCTGAGCTCCTCCTGGTTTCCCCAGGCCACTCTGTCAGGAAGATCCCCCATGCTCCCTTCTTTCCTGAGCATCTGCCGCGACGTCAGCGCCTGCCATGGGTCTTCACGCCCCGGCTTCACTGCACGATGTGGACCCACGTCTGCAGGCAACAATACCACATCTGAGCCCAGCTTCTCTCTCAGCTGCAGCTCCATGGCAGCCATCTTCTCGACGATCGACGTACTCACCTCGGCGGCAGCTGCCACCACGGTCCCACCTAAGCACTTGGGACATTGCCAATCTCCTTCAGGTACTCCATCCAGCGCTGGATTCAGACACCACGTGTGATAACCACGGTTACAGGTGTCACACAGCAACATGGCTGCCTCCCCATCTGTCCGCATGCACGCCTCACACGCGAGGTGCTTGCTGGGGATGGCTGCACTGCAGTCGTATTGATCTTTCACTTGTAGGTGACATGGTGCGATGTTCTGCACTGTGCTCTTCTCCCGCAGCTTCGTGCTGTCCTCCAACACTACCACTCCATCTCTTTGCACCTTGACTATCTTTAGGATGGCTGGCTTGGTGGCCACCTCCATGCCAGAGCGCGGTTGTTGTCGTATGTATACGAAATCGCCTGCCTTGAACTGGTGCGGCTTCGGCTCGTAGCTGCCACTCCTCCTGTGCTCGTATCGCAAGGTGTCACGGTGCTGGGCGATCTCTAGGTTGCACCCTGCATGTACCATGAGCCTCTTCACGATGGCTGCTCGCTGTAACAGGTCCTCAGCCAGTGTCTTCTCCTCCTGCTTCCCAAAGTCCAACTCGGGTCGAGCACGAAGATCCGGTGGCACTGTGGCTTCCTGAGCGAACAACAAGGTGAATGGCGCCACTCCAGTCGACTGCTGTCTAGCTGCGTTGTAGCTGAGTACGAGTGACCAGAGCATCTCATCCCACTCGAAGTCCAGGCCCTTGTCGAGGGCCATCTTCTTGAAGCAAAACTTGAGGGTGCGTACCACCCGTTCAGTCAAGCCATTGCTCTCTGGGGAACTCGGTGAAGTCACTCTCCGGTCAATGAGACACTGCTTGCATAGAGCAGAGAACTCGCCCTCAAACTCTGTGCCCCCGTCCACAAGGCATTCTGCGGGCGCCCCAAACACGGATAAAACATGATTGCGAAATGCGCTGGCGATGGTGGCGGCCTCCTTATCAGGGATTGGAACGCACACGACGAATCGCGTATAGTGCTCAATCATGACCAAGACACGTTGGTTCCTAGCCTTCGTGATGCGCTTCGTAGGCCAAGCTAAATCCAGGGACCAGCGGTACATGAAGGACTTGATTTCCAGCGGCGTGAGCATCGCCTCCTCCCGTGCATAGTGCGTCTTCACCCTCTGACAAGTCTGGCACTGAGTGACCACCGCTCGCACATCCTGTTTCATGCCTGCCCAGTAATGGCGTTGCCACAACAAGTTCAGTGTCCGCCTGATGCCCCAATGGCCAGTCCTCTCATGGTGCTCACGCACCAGCTGAATCCTGTCACAGGGCTTGGGCACCAGCAGCTCCTTACCACTGACGGTGACCATGTACAACTCGCCCATGAGCTCGTCCCAACGGTGACGCGCTGCTCTCTTCCTCACCCTGTGGTACTCCTCCTTGGGCACCTCCACTCTTCCTCCGGTCTTGACCCACGCGAGGCATAGCTCGTCCTCGTGTATGTCGGGGTATCTTTCTCGAAGTGACTCCTGGTTGGTTACGCTGGCTAGCATGGCAACCATTCTCGTAGTGTCGGGCAGCTTAGGCAGCCTCATCTCTTTCTCCTTCGCCACTGGTGCCCATTCTGGAGCTGAGCTTGTCTCTGCTGGCTTGCCTCCAGGTCTTGAAAAGGCCTGCCGGTGACGCGCCTCATAGCCCGCGAGCTTCATGGAGGAGTCTAGGCTAGGTAGACATTAGAAGACGCGTAGAAGATCGTCAAAAAAATGAGGAAGACGCCCCGAAGAGGGGTGTTAAGACGTTGACGGGAACTTCTACAAGTTGCAGATTTCCAGAAGACATGTCTTCCTCAAAGACATCTCTGGAGGGTAACAAGATGCACAGAAGATATCTGGGGGGTCTTCCGTATGTTTTTTTGTTTTTTTGATTTTTTTTTTTTGAAAAAAGCTTTAAAAATCGCGAAAAAACAAAAAAAACATATAAGGTGCACAATACTGGGCATAATTGTGTGGTGTAGGTAGAAGTGCAAAAAAACAAGTGGTTTGTTCGGGAGAGGGGCAAACGTACCAAGTTACTAAGTTAAAACGGCCGACGAATTTGGTAGAAGAAACTGCTCTTGTTTTAGAGCACCATCCCTCCTAGCAACGGTCGAACAGTCGATCACGCGCGCAGTGAGTCGCGTGAGACGTGATGACTGCACGATACCGCGGATAGCAAACCCGGAAAATCTGCCAGCGCTGCGCTGCGCTGGTGTGGCGCTGGCGTGTGGTCGCGGTCGTGGTCAGGCGTCATCGTCAGCTAGCATTAGCATCGCATCGCATCATCGCATCGTCAGGCCCAGCGCAGGGGAGTGAGCACGAGCACCGCACCGCACATCGACATGACCGTTCGAGTTTGAATTTTATTTAACGTTGAAGTGAAATTTGCATCTACCACTTTTACACCTGCATCCAACTCAATTCCACCGCAGCCTCGTTTTCCGCGGACTGCTGCTGGGTGAAGTGGTCCTTTTAAAATAGTTCGTCTAACAGAAAAACGTTGCACAACGCAATACTTCAATAGTGATTGCGGGCGCTTTTCGTGCCTTGGTTTTTTTACGCGCACTTCGGCGTGCTTAGCGTCTAATTGAGGTGTGAACGAGACATGTGTTCTCGCTCGTCCTTTGGACGAGATGATGTTGGTTCGATTCCAACTCACACCACTAGGCCTTTTTGTTTTCCTTCGGTAATCTTGTATTTCGTCTCGTACTATTTTTGCGCTTTACTAACCTTTGGTTTTGCGTTGCGCTTTGTTTTTCAGATCGGCTGAAAATGACCTAGTCCAAAAGGTAAATTTTCAGCCCAACCTCAACACCACAAATAAAGGTATTTGCTCTATCATCCCCTAGTGTCACACCTAAAAAATACTGCCTTTATGCGTTGTGTTTTTCCGCTTTACTAACCTTTGGTTTTGAGTTGCGCTTTGTTTTTCAGATTGGCTGAAAATGAGCAAGTGGGAAAAGCGCATTTTCAGCCCATCGCCCACAACTAGAAGAGTAAAGGTACTTACCTTACCCTTCCTAGGAATTTGTGCTTGTATTCATTGTGTGTTTTCACTCTACTAAGTGTTGATATTTTGGTGTGCGTTGTTTTTCAGATCGGTTAAAAACGAGCGAGTGGAAAACCCATGTTTTTGCGTGGTCCAAGACCTATGCCATGTGTGCATGTTAGATGAACATCGTTTCTAGGTAATTAGACTAGTTGTTTAGAACATGAATGTGACGTAGTTCTAGACACTTAGCTAGTTAGGATAATAATATGTGTGGCCCTCCTTATGATTAGGTTCTTGATTGAAAAGTAATATTGTTAAAGCAATTTTAGTCTCCAAAGCATCTTAGCCTTCCACACAAATAAATCATCTCTTGTCGTGTATCAAACGTTGAGAATATGATTGTTAAGGATGGCGAGAAGTGTATTATGCCATACATCTTGTTTGCACTCATCCTTCTTGCAAGCTTATTTCAGCCTAAAAATATTCCTCGCGAATGCGTATACGAATGTTGAAATTTATTAGACATGCAGAAGGCATTCCGAAGATATCTTCTGAACGTCTTCTGCATGACTTCTGTACATCTTCTGAATTCCGGAAGATGTCTTCTGGGTTCCAGAAGATATCCAGAAGACATCTAGAAGACGTCTTCTACGCGTCTTCTAATGTCTACCATCTTCTGAGTTTCAGAAGACGTCCAGAAGATCTTCCGGGAAGATGTACAGAAGACGCCTAAAAGATATCAAGAAGACGTCTTCCGGGATTCAGAAGACATGCAGAAGACGTCCAGAAGATAACTTCTGGATGTCTTCCCGGAAGATCTTCTGCACGTCTTCTGGAAACCAGAAGATGGTAGACATTAGAAGACGCGCCGAAGACGTCTTCTGGACGTCTTCTGGATGTCTTCTGGACCCAGAAGACGTCTCAGAAGACGTTCAGAAGACATTCAGAAGACGTTCAGAAGACGCGTCTTCTGGTTTTCCCAGAATGTAGGGTCGGTTTTTAGTACACTTAGGACCTAAACTGAGTGTCCATATGCGCCATCAACCGTATATCGTCATAAAATGACTATATCCAATGCATTTGTAGCATGTACCCTATCATTTTTGAGTTGCAACTTTTGGAGGACGTTCAAAAACATGCCATGCCATTCAAATATTTTAATCCAATAGAATTCCAGGTCAAACAAGCCGCCCAAGTACAAAATTTTATCCTAACATCATACCCAATCATACTTGCAAGATTATACATGTTGGCGACCTCGTATTGGGTGTATATACGCACTCAAATCGACCTTACACCTGTAAAAAACATTTTTGATCCAAGATTTTCAAATGTTTCTTTTCGTTACTACGGATGCTATGAATGCCAAATAGTGCTCGGATATGATAGATGTATGATGTGCCACGTCGCATACTTCATGTAAACATGTTTATCGATTTTTAGAATGCTTAAGCATGTCAATATGTGCAGTAGTCTACTCGGAACATTGCTTTGGAATTCGGCGACAGCAGATTTTTGGATGGCCGATTTTGATGAAATCTATTTTTTTTTCGTGGGTGCATGACATTGTGAGGGATATATACCGCAGTATTGTGGATTCCGAAGATGTTGTACATTGTAGAGGGCACGAATAGGTCATGTTGAAGTATCTTTTAAGTGCAGTGGGCACTAGGAAGGCCACTTAGTGAGTGTAAGTGGGTTGGGAACTTCCGGTCCTTGTGGGAGGACCGGCCTTTTTATTTAATTTCGAGCGGTTTCACCCCCACTTTTCAATAACGTAAACCACATCGCTACACCGAGTATTACACCCAACACACGTTTTTAGATCATTAATGGACACCTAAATATGACCCCAAAGCACTCATATACCAACTATATCGAAAAAACGCGGCATATATTCCAAATTCACTTCGGTCCTTGTGGGAGGACCGGACCTTCGGGTAGTAGCCACACACCGCACACGCGTGCCCCGGCGACGAGCGCGGAGCGCAGCACCCACGTGGGGGTCGCTGCTGAGGCCTGTGTGGCCGACGCTCCGGGCAAGATGGCGCCCAGCGATGGGACGACTCGCCACACGCGGACAAGGGGCGCCGCCCTTGTGCTCGTGTCGCGCTACATGGTGAGCACGAGAGGTGCTCGCCCGCGCCCTTCCCCATGGCGCCAGGAGAAAGCGTCCAGGCGTGGACCGCTTTTCTTTTGGGGGGGAAGAGAGCGCGCCGCGGGTGGCACACGATGACCACCGCGAGCGCGCCGAGCGCACCGCCACGAGGCAGCCGGATAGATGGCCGCTGTCTCGGGCCGCGTGACGCGCAGCTGCCCCACCAGGCACGCCATACTCATGGTGCCTAGGGGTGGCGCGCAGCGTGTGCACGGCGACCGGGCGCCATCGAGGCTCTTCGGAGAGGAGATGAGCGGGCCTGGGAGCGTCACACCGCACACGCGTGCCCCGGCGACGAGCGCGGAGCGCAGCACCCACGTGAGGGTCGCTGCTGAGGCCTGTGTGGCCGACGCTCCGGGCGAGATGCGCCCAGCGATGGGACGCCTCGCCACACGCAGACAAGGGGCGCCGCCCTTGTGCTCGTGTCGCGCTACAGGGTGAGCACGAGAGGTGCTCGCCCGCGCCCTTCCCCACGGCGCCAGGAGAAAGCGTCCAGGCGTGGACCGCTTTTCTTTTGGGGGGGAAGAGAGCGCGCCGCGGGTGGCACACTGTGACCACCGCGAGCGCGCCGAGCGCACCGCCACGAGGCAGCCGGATAGATGGCCGCTGTCTCGGGCCGCGTGACGCGCAGCTGCCCCACCAGGCACGCCATACTCATGGTGCCTAGGGGTGGCGCGCAGCGTGTGCACGGCGACCGGGCGCCATCGAGGCTCTTCGGAGAGGAGATGAGCGGGCCTGGGAGCGTCACACCGCACACGCGTGCCCCGGCGACGAGCGCGGAGCGCAGCACCCACGTGAGGGTCGCTGCTGAGGCCTGTGTGGCCGACGCTCCGGGCGAGATGGCGCCCAGCGATGGGACGCCTCGCCACACGCAGACAAGGGGCGCCGCCCTTGTGCTCGTGTCGCTACAGGGTGAGCACGAGAGGTGCTCGCCCGCGCCCTTCCCCACGGCGCCATGAGAAAGCGTCCAGGCGTGGACCGCTTTTCTTTTGGGGGGGGAGAGAGCGCGCCGCGGGTGGCACACGATGACCACCGCGAGCGCGCCGAGCGCACCGCCACGAGGCAACCGGATAGATGGCCGCTGTCTCGGACCGCGTGACGCGCAGCTGCCCCACCAGGCACGCCATACTCATGGTGCCTAGGGGTGGCGCGCAGCGTGTGCACGGCGACCGGGCGCCATCGAGGCTCTTCGGAGAGGAGATGAGCGCGCCTGGGAGCGTCACACCGCACGCGTGCCCCGGCGACGAGCGCGGAGCGCAGCACCCACGTGAGGGTCGCTGCTGAGGCCTGTGTGGCCGACGCTCCGGGCGAGATGGCGCCCAGCGATGGGACGCCTCGCCACACGCGGACAAGGGGCGCCGCCCTTGTGCTCGTGTCGCTACAGGGTGAGCACGAGAGGTGCTCGCCCGCGCCCTTCCCCACGGCGCCATGAGAAAGCGTCCAGGCGTGGACCGCTTTTCTTTTGGGGGGGAAGAGAGCGCGCCGCGGGTGGCACACGATGACCACCGCGAGCGCCCCGAGCGTACCGCCACGAGGCAGCCGGATAGATGGCCGCTGTCTCGGGCCGCGTGACGCGCAGCTGCCCCACCAGGCACGCCACACTCATGGTGCCTAGGGGTGGCGCGCAGCGTGTGCACGGCGACCGGGCGCCATCGAGGCTCTTCGGAGAGGAGATGAGCGGGCCTGGCAGCGTCACACCGCACACGTGTGCCCCGGCGACGAGCGCGGAGCGCAGCACCCACGTGGGGGTCGTTGCTGAGGCCTGTGTGGCCGACGCTCCGGGCGAGATGATGCCCAGCGATGGGACGCCTCGCCACACGCAGACAAGGGGCGCCGCCCTTGTGCTCGTGTCGCGCTACATGGTGAGCACGAGAGGTGCTCGCCCGCGCCCTTCCCCACGGCGCCAGGAGAAAGCGTCCAGGCGTGGACCGCTTTTCTTTTGGGGGGGAAGAGAGCGCGCCGCGGGTGGCACACGATGACCACCGCGAGCGCGCCGAGCGTACCGCCACGAGGCAGCCGGATAGATGGCCGCTGTCTCGGGCCGCGTGACGCGCAGTTGCCCCACCAGGCACGCCATACTCATGGTGCCTAGGGGTGGCGCGCAGCGTGTGCACGGCGACCGGGCGCCATCGAGGCTCTTCGGAGAGGAGATGAGCGCGCCTGGAGCGTCACACCGCACACGCGTGCCCCGGCGACGAGCGCGGAGCGCAGCACCCACGTGAGGGTCGCTG
>LGRX02029384.1:0-17621 GCA_001247695.2 Cymbomonas tetramitiformis | reverse complement strand
GGGCGCAACGGCAAGCATGCCTCGAAGGTATGCGGGGCGCAACGGCAAGCAAGCCCCGAAGTTCTGCGGGGCGCAACGGCAAGCATGCCTCGCAGCTCTGCGGGGCGCAACGGCAAGCGTGCCTCGAAGCTCTGCGGGGCGCAACGGCAAGCATGCCTCGAAGCTCTGCGGGGCGCAACGGCAAGCATGCCTCGAAGCTCTGCGGGGCGCAACGGCACGCATGCCTCGAAGCTCTGCGGGGCGCAACGGCAAGCATGCCTCGAAGCTCTGCGGGGCGCAACGGCAAGCATGCCGCGAAGTTCTGCGCGGCGCAACGGCAAGCATGCCCATGCCTCGAAGTTCTGCGGGGCGCAACGGCAAGCATGCCTCGAAGCTCTGCGGGGCGCAACGGCAAGCGTGCCTCGAAGCTCTGCGGGGCGCAACGGCAAGCATGCCTCGAAGCTCTGCGGGGCGCAACGGCAAGCATGCCCCGCAGCTCTGCGGGGCGCAACGGCAAGCATGCCTCGAAGCTCTGCGGGGCGCAACGGCAAGCAGGCCTCGAAGCTCTGCGGGGCGCAACGGCAAGCATGCCTCGAAGCTCTGCGGGGCGCAACGGCAAGCATGCCTCGAAGACACCAGTCGTCGCATCAAGTATACCTATACCCCAAATGTCTGTCGCAGGTGGCACGTTGGGCATCACGACAAGCATGAACAGAAGTGCTAACACGCGCGACATCGAGCTTGCCGTGAAGTCCTATCCGGTGTCGTACATCGGGTGTCGCACCGAGCATGCCATGGCGGTGCGTTCCCGAGTGGATGGTGCCCATATGTGCCTCCCGTGCACTGCACACCCCACTGGGAACGCCACTATACACCGGAGAGTTGGCACAGAGGCCAATCACGATAGGGGCCTGAGAGCCCTTCCCGCCCGGCACTCTCAGATCACGAACCTTGGAGATCGTATGGCTCCTACGATCTTTATGAAACTTCGCCTCCTTAGTACCGACAGCTATGGCACACTAGTGCTAGTCATAAGCATCCTTTGCTTCGGATAGAAAAGAAAGTGCCGGAGATGTGGCTAAGGCCCGATCCCCTTCAAGAGGAGTATATCGAATAGCAGACAAAAGAACTGTGCCGTATCACACTTTCAATACCAAGTGTTTTTGCCACAACAGGCACGTCGGAGTGCAGTACGCCCTGTGCCGCAGTTTGGCGTTGTGCTTTCACCTCGAAGGGGGTGTAGAGCTTAAGCATGCACACTTGGGCAGCGGATGCGTGATATCGGCGGTGTGAGTTATGCCTCCACTATCCTAGTGAGGGCAGAAATCGCAGACTAGCCGACGGTCCCAAATCCAAGACCGCAGTCAAGGACGGATGTGCGAGTCGCTGTGCATAGAGTCGCACCAGCAGGTTGGAGACATTCGCCTGCAGTGCAACTTCTTCCCTCGTGATGGAAACCTGCGTAACGAGAGGCACAGGTGGAGTGGGTCCGAGTCAGAGGCCAGCCTGGAAGGCCAGCTCAGCCCTTACACCGGAAAACTGCGTAACGAGAGGCACAGGTGTAGTGGGTCCGAGTCAGGAGGCCAGCCTGGAAGGCCAGCTCAGCCCTTACACCGGAAAACTGCGTAACGAGGCACAGGTGTGTAGTGGGTCCGAGTCAGAGGCCAGCCTGGAAGGCCAGCTCAGCCCTTACACCTGAAAACTGCGTAACGAGAGGCACAGGTGGAGTGGGTCCGAGTCAGAGGCCAGCCTGGAAGGCCAGCTCAGCCCCTTACACCGGAAAACTGCGTAACGAGAGGCACAGGTGGAAAGTGGGTCCGAGTCAGGAGGCCAGCCTGGAAGGCCAAATTTCCAGTCTTACACCGGAAACCTGCGTAACGAGAGGCACAGGTGGAGTGGGTCCGAGTCAGAGGCCAGCCTGGAAGGCCAGCTCAGCCCTTACACCGGAAAACTGCGTAACGAGAGGCACAGGTGTAGTGGGTCCGAGTCAGAGGCCAGCCTGGAAGGCCAGCTCAGCCCTTACACCGGAAAACTGCGTAACGAGCGTGTGCGATGATTCCGCAACGGGACCGTATCAGAACCTGCCACCAAGGATACCAGGCCGGGATGCCAAGGGGAGAGATACTGTGCTGCGTATGTTAAACCCACCGAACGTGACAGGCTGGGCGCCGCTGCATGCCATAGAGGGCAAGGAGAGGTGGCCGCTCTCCCAGCAGCTCAGGCCCCCCAGGGAGGTGGCAACCCCTAGGGAGATTGCGATCGCCGAGCTATGCACTCGTCCTGAGGCCTACGCGGATTTGCTGGAACGTCGAGCGCGAGCGACCGAGTCCTCTCGCGTCGACTTGGATCTG
Source organism: Cymbomonas tetramitiformis (assembly GCA_001247695.2). Taxonomy (NCBI): domain Eukaryota; kingdom Viridiplantae; phylum Chlorophyta; class Pyramimonadophyceae; order Pyramimonadales; family Pyramimonadaceae; genus Cymbomonas; species Cymbomonas tetramitiformis. The sequence goes on along the minus strand of LGRX02029384.1, from coordinate 15,291 downwards.
GGTCTGCCACCGGTGCGCGCGGCACCTGAGAACGGTCTGGCGATGAGCCAAGCTGTGGGGGCACATCACTTGAGTCTGGTGACTATCCTGGGCGGCGAAAGACACCGCTGTTGGACACCGCACCTGAGTCTGGTCACCGGCGGTGGCGTTTGATCAAGCAGGAGGGCGATACGGCACCTGAGTCTGGTCACTGGCGGTGGCGGTGAACCAAGCCCAGGGCTCGCTGACGCTGGAGCGAAGCGATTGGTACCGCAGCTTGTCGGTCATAATGTCAAAGGAGGGCGGCGTAAACGGTTGAATACCGTATCTACCCGCGACAACACACAGGCATGAGACACTCAGAACCGCGCTTGAACTTGGCTGAAGCCTGCTGTGAGGGCTCGACCTTTATTCAAGGTGGGGTAGCTGGAGACAACGGCGTGTTCATATCCGAGTTTGAAGCATCTGGAAAACTAGGCCTTGATTCCTATGTATTACATCCCAGCTTGGAGAAATCATTCGCTCCAACCCGATCTTCAAGCGTTTGTGCAAGGTGGCAACATTGCTTCCCACTCGGAGGTCGGAAGGTCATTGAGGGTGGCGGCGGTGCCACGCTGCAAGAACGCTAGAAGTTCGCGTATGGTGCACGTGGGGGGACGAGGTTATAAAGGCTGGTGCTGACTCTAACGGACAAGACGGGGAGTCATCGAGGGAGCCAGAGGTGGGAAGCATACCCAAGAACCTGCGCGCCGTGTTCCGATGCGACGGAAATCAGCTGCGCCATTGCGGTATCATAAATTTCGGCAACCTCCAGAAGATCCTTGCAGGGCCTGCGTGTGTAGATCGTGTTATCGGATTACAGCAGAACGCATCAGACGACAAAGCCTCAGGTGCACAAGTCACTCACGAGTGCATCTTCAACGGCTCACCTGGTCACCACTTCGATCGTTCCAATCCCCACCTATGGAAAAACGATAAAACACTAAGAAGATATACGTATCGGCCGAATGTTAAAAGGGATAGGTGCTCAGCTGATACTGAAATTGAACCTATTCAACACATGGCAGCCGATCAGACCTCTGCGGTGTATTGGAAGTGTGGCCCGTTCAGTGCGATTATGTTTCCACCTTCGTATTCCGCGGACATACTGGTCTGCCTTGCAAGAGACGGCCACATCTTGGAAAGGTTGAAAGCGTGTCCATTGGACTGCACAAGGGGATGCTCCGCCTCGCGCCCAATAGTCCTCAATTCTGCGTTCGCTTCCTTAAAACCTTTCCGAAACTCTCGAGCAAGATACCGCGTCCACGCCCTGCTGGTGACCCCAGCCATATCCTTTCGGGGAGAGCAACGTAAGCGTGACACGCCACCACAGATGAGCACTCCAACAGCACCGATTTTTGAACCTTTTCTCACGCGACAGAATTAAAAGTAACGCCATCACATGAGAAAAGGCTACCGGGTATACGTTCCGCTGGTCGATGTTAAATTGCTCAGATGAAGATTTCCTCGCGGCTAAGGATATAGAGTGGGGTACGGCACCCCGGAAAACTGGTCTCGGAATTGGATTTGGACCATTGGATCGACCGCTACGAGCGTTGACCGTTCCGTTGACATTTACTATTTAGACCTAATTTTTCCAGCAAATTGATGATTCCTGCGCAGGCATCTGTGGAAGAAGTCTTCACTCACTGAGAGCATATATGAGCTAGGGATATATATCCCTTACATATATATGCTCCCAGTGCGTATGGAGGTTGAGTTTAGCGCGATTCGGGTGTGATCCCGTACTTCCGGCTCAAGGAATAGTACGGGTTCACACATTGAGTCATGCAATTTTGCTAAGAAAGTGGGTGCGACGTACACAAGTTGCGCAGTATCAATTTCTTGATGGTGCTGCAACTTAACGTACGTTCGTATGCCTTGCCATCTATGCGGATGGTTGCCGATACCGGCTTGTGCCCGCTTTGAGCACAAGCCGGGATCGTCGCGTTCACGCACGTAGACACCGTGCGGGCTCATCTTATGATAAATTTTACCTTAAAACAGACACCAAGGAACAATAAACCGAGGGCAATCAAGGGCAATCAAACGCCTAAGACCGATGAAAAATTTTCAGGGAGGAGCCTCAAAACCGGAAAACCCCTCTTGGAAAATCGCGTTCAGATCTTCACGTAGCGAACCTCAGAGTTTCCAGGCACGCACAAACCTCATGTTCGCATGTTCAGGAACATGTTCTAATATACAAAAATGTTCAAGATAGAATAACATATCCGTGATATATCCTTGAAAAAGGTGCTGAACAGCACCGTTCAAGCAAGTTTGCAGAGCGCTTCTGGAGCTGCGCAAGGTTTTCAGGCCTAAATCTGAGTTTCGAGATCGCGAATTTCATCGCGTTCGATCGGAAAACCCGACCAACGGAATGTATACCGGGGTACCGCAGGCATCAGCAGTAGGCACAGGATTGAGGATACGACGATACGTGTATGGAGTACTGTATGCCTACCCTCGTCTCACAATCTCAGCCTCCGGTGGTAACGATTTCCCCCCTCGATTTTTTTTTCCTGAGATAGCCGGAGGTTTATACGAGATGCTTTCAGTTATACCCCTGCTCTTATCTCTATGACGGTCCACCCCCCAGAGTTGGTGGGACGGCAGGTAGCGGGGTGCAGTTGGCGTGCTCTAGCGGCGTGTAGCTCGATGCCCAAGGCAAGATGCATTGTGAGGATGTCGAAGGACATCAGGTGGGATGTGGGACTACTGACAAGAAACAAGATATATGCTGGATGTGACACACCGTGTGTCACTTCCTGTTATCTGTACTAGTACTCAGTACGGGTGTCACAGGTTTAGGGTTTCCGGCATAAAGCCGAGACTATCTTATGTTTAGCTACACTTATGCAAACTCCGAAAGTGAAAGCATTCTGACTGTATTCCAATATATATCCGTAGTTACATATCTCACAGGTTATGGTGCGCCAGGCACCTTCCACTACTTTTGGTAGCATGATTGGCTAAACGCCTCCGCTTGGTGGGGCGTTGGGGGCCCCATTTGATGGTTGCGCTATGAGGGCTCGCGGTTGAGGCACACGTCGTTACGGAGTAATTGTGTTTATCGTTGTAGCGTACCCTACGTGATTTTTGGATGTCCACGGGATTTTCGTTTTGACTGGAATTGATCACTCTTTGTCGCGGACTTCTTGCGCAACGTGTACTTCGACTTCCGCATTTCTACAATTGGGATTTCACAGTTACGAGCGTTTTGACTGCATTTGCCGTTACCATTTCCGCGAGTTCCTCCTCTCCGCGCCATCGCCGCCTTACCCCGACGTACCCACCTATAAGAATTTTATCATGAGTATTTCTTCGCACACTACGCCCGCAATGGGGGCTCACAACCGAATCCGGCTCGACACGATTTTTTCCCGAGACGTGGGAATGCGCTATCGGCCAACGCCTGCATCTCCGGCAGCGGCTTTGACGGCTCCTGAACGGACACGTGCCGTGGCCGTTCAAAATTCCTCATGGGACGTGGATTTGATCAAGAGGACGTCTCGTGACGCTCTTGGCACCAAAGATGCGTCATTCCGAGGTGACGAATCGGACCGCAACGTGCTATGGACGTCGTTGGTGACGTCTTTGCAGTCAGCATTTGAGTTGAAGGACCCCGCCAACGACACCCTCTTCGACTTGGCGGATGCCACCAAGGAGGTCAACAACGTCTACAACGCCATGCTTTTCACGACGTTGGCATCTTTGTTTGACGAAGCCGCACTCACCCGCCAGGCGTTGGGTGGACGCTTCTGGACGCGCTTCCCCGCGAGATGGGAAGCGGGCCTTGCTGGAAGTCACGAAGCGGCTGCTTCCTCGTGTTCTCCGACCCCTTGGGAACTACGAGGAGCTTTGAGCCATCTACTTCGACCCCAAGCTCGACCCCGATCCGTTAATTCAAGACCTCGACGCCTGCTTAACGGCTATCCGCAACTCGCCCTCTGGTCCGCTCGACGACATGATGGCCAAGAAGCAACTCCTCGCGTCCCTCGACCCCATCATGTATGACAAGGTCGCCACTCCACTTCGGCTCGACGTGGACTTGGCCAAGGTCGACCTCGAGGACATCTACGCCCACATCCTCGAGATTTGGGAGAGCGAAAACGGTGTTGGCCGCGTGAAGCAGCCTAAACCGTCACCTCCGACTTCCCCGGCTATACTTTACTCTGGTGGGGCTGACGTGAAGACCCTGATCCTAGAGTTCGAGAAGCAATTGGAGACAGCTACTTCGACTCTCGTGACCCTCAAGGACTGGATCACGAAGGACGACGGGCCTCTTTCTGGTTTCGTTCGTTGACTCTCACCGCCACCGCCAGCAGACTGACGGTAAGCGGGGTGTCTCCTTTCCGCCCTCACGTTGGCGGGATGAGCGCAACAGGAGGGACGATGGGAAGTTCCATGGCCGAAACAATCGTGTTGGAGGCTATGGCGGGCGGAAGAGTTTCCGCTTCGCCGCGAACCCGCTCAAGACCGACGGGAATTGGCGGCAGGACCACTACAAGAAGAACTCCGCCCACAGCATCTCGTTCCACGTGGCCTCCTCCGCCTTCGTCCCTGAGTGCGCGCGTTGTCCGCCTGGACACTTCCACGACACCGCGAATTGCCCCACGGACGACATGGCGTGCGCGGAATGTGACTTGGTGACGGCTGACGAGAACGACGAGATTGTGTCCGCGTTCCAGACCGCCTTCGACGCCCAGGACGACGCCACCTTCGCTCGACTTTGTGGTCAACCCGTTGTTCGTCACGACGAGGAGCCTTTTACCTTCGCCGACGACAACAACATCGGCCTTCGGGCGCAGTACGCGGGTTTAATCCCTTCTCCGCCCTCTCTCCTTGCTACGCGCGTGCACGAGGCGCGCACAGCTCTCCGTGAGCTGAAGCAGGTAGCCGGTGGTGCTGAATCGGCCCCACAACATTTTCCCATGGTTCATTTCGGCTCGGCCACGCCCGCCGTGATCGACGAGAGCATCGTGGAGCCTGAGCCGCAAGTGGCAATCGAGCAGTGACGACATCGAGTTCGGTTGAAACCGTATACCGACGTACGGTTAATTTTCAGGCGACGCACTCGATACCGTCGGCCCTAGAAAAAATGCTATACCGTGTGACACCGTCACCGTCGGTTGAAATTGGGCAGCGCCCTCGGGGAAAACCGTAATCGATGCGTGAATTTCCATGACGATACCGCAACCGTCGATTCAAATCGGGTTTCGATATCGGCCATGAAACCGATACCGTGGAAACCGATGGCATCAGTGTATGCGACCGTTGGACCGAGGATGGCATGGCATTGGCTCCAGGCCCAAGCCGCCGTCAGCAAGGATTCGTGCCCTTCGTATCTATCGCTTGTCGTCTTTGCTGTGTTTGTGACATCACGCGACTAAGGTCTCTCAAATTCAAAGCCCACGTCACTCTCACTTATGAATCTGGTGCCTCTGCGCTCTTCGGACCAGTTTTCAAGCTGAGAAGTTAAATGAATATTTGCTGTGTTGTGATATTTCCTTACGCTGGCGAAAACCGCAGTTCACTCGAAATGTTCGAGGGAAATGCAATGACGATACCGAAACCGACGGTATACGTAACATCACGACGCCGCGAGACACCGTAACCGATGATAACGAGTATGCCACGAACTCGAACACGTAAAGATGAAATAAGTGACGATACCGCACGGCATCGATACCGCCAAGACAGTTCGAGCCTCGATACCGTCGAGGACGATTTTGAACTCGATGTCGTCATTGCAATCGAGAGCGGCGGGAACGCGCTAATCTTCCCGAAGCAGTTCATCGACAACGAGCCCCCCTTCGAGCAATCCTTTATGGACGGCATGTCTGTGAAATTGGGCTTCTTCGATCCCGAGCCGCGGGTTTCAGTTCAATCCTTCACCCCCCTGCCTCCGTACATTTCTTCCACGAATGATTCAGCTAGCGTGGATGACTCGGAATCTGGCGACGAGGAATTACATGTGGACGCGCCACCGCCCGCTCCACGGGTTGGTGGTGTCCGGACACCGTCAGTTGGAGCTTTCCTCGCGGCAGCGGCACTGCGTGCCAGCTCTTGTTCGGGGGGGCTCTCTAAGAGCCTCTCGGTCTTCTTGTGCAATGCAGGGAACCTAGTTCAGTCCTACAAGGAGATATATTGCTGTAAGCATGATATATATGAATCGGATCTTTTAACTCTTTAAAGCAGGTGACCCTCCTACTGCGCCGAGCGCTGGCGTTCCCGGGTAAAAGCCTCCTCCGCCCAGTTGGAACATTTGGGCGAACGGGCCAACTGCTTTATTCTTGCACTGTTACCGGTGACGTACCAACCCCCCCCCCCCCCTCAGTTACAAGTTCCGTGTCTTTCAATCTGGACCTCAAGCCAGAGTTCCCTCCTCCACAATAAACACAAACAACTTGAACGTAACAACTAGCTCCTACCTGCACGGCTGTCTTCAGGATCTCCCTCATCGCTGCAGCCTCCGAGGCGTGGTGGTTGTTAATCTCCTTCAAGGTGTCCGCGTTCTTGTCTAGCATCCTCTGTTGGGCCAGTGCATTATTTTCGAGCATCTTCGCCTGGGCGTCGTGGGCCATTTTCGCAGTCTCGGCAGTGGTCCTTTGGAAAGACTCCGTTGCCTCCTTCAAAAGCGAGTCCCGAGAAGTAAGCGCCTTCGTGTTCTCCTCCAGCAAAGCCTGCTGCGCCTTCGTGTTCTCCTCCAGCAACACCTGCTGCCCTGACCAGAATGAACCCAATGTTGTCTGGTGCTCCTCGGCACGAGTCTCCTCCCGTTGCTTCGCCTCGGCCATCTGCATCTGCAGGGCTTCAGCGTGCTTCGTCGTAAGGAGCTCCACTGTCTTACGGTTTTCCTGTCGCTCGGCAGACAGGGCCGAAGCCAGATGTTTTTCCCCGCGCAGACGTTCATCCTCCACCTTCTTCTGCATCTCTTCTCGAAGGCTCGCCAGTGTCTCATCCGCCTTCTTCTTCTCGGCCTCCACTGCTTCCTTGGCCATCTTCAGCTCATTAAGGTCCCGCTCGCTTTCTTCACGTTTCCGCTTGTCACCGACGCTCTGCAGCCTCATCGTCTCGTCGTCCACCGACACCGCGAGCAAGGCACTCCTCAACTCCCCCTCTTTCACCCTCTGCGGAGGTCCGTCCATGCGTAACAAACCGTCGGTCAGTACGTACGAAGCTGTAACAAAAAAACAGACGATTGTAACTCAAGCAAAACTCCGTACTCACCTGCTTAGCCGCATGCATGGCAACTGCTTCCGGCGGAGGCTGCTTCTTCCCCCCTCGCCGTCCGACGTCGCTCATGTCTTCGTCGCTGCTGTCATGATCTTCGGCAAGAACCATAGGTACACGCACTACCGGTACCGGGGCGTTGCCCTTCCCGCCTGGGATAGGGGTCGTGGTCTTCGGGGCGGAAGGCAGCTTCCGCGAGCTTCCAGTCGGAAAATCCACAAATATGGCGGTTTGGCCGTTGGTGCCTAAGATGATCTTTCCTACTACTCGCGCAGGGGCGTTCGCCTTGAATTGGCTGTCCGCCAAGCACCACTTCCTAGCCTCAAACTTCCCACCAGCCTCTTTGCCCAGCTTCTCTGCTTCCTCGATCTTCTTCCAGAACAGCTCCAGGACCTTCTTGAACATCTCGTAGTTCTGTTTCTCCTTGTCTTTTTCTTCTCTGGTTAGCGTCCCTTCTTCTCTGGCTTCCACCAGGCGCGTGACGACGCCTGTCAGACAAACCTTCTTCTTTGTTATTCGCACGTGCGGGTAGTTGCCGGCATACTTCTCCTTTCGCTTCATCTCCAGCTTCCGGTCATACAGAGCGGGGGCCTGGAACATCGTGCAAGTAACCTGGCCCGGCTTGGGGTCACTGCCGTTTATCGCCATGTAAGTGGCGTGCCATTGGCCAGCCCATGTCAGGCAAACGAACCTGTGGGCACCAACAACCTCCTTATTCATATATCCTGACTATGTACTACAAACGAATGTGTTACAAATGAAGTCGGGTCAGTGACAGGTTCATGGTCAGGCAAACGAACCTGTGGACACCACGAAACTCCTTGTGCATGGTGGTCGACACCCTCATCCCTTGCACCACTTCATACCGGAACTCCAGGTGCCGCTCGCACTTGATAGAAGCCTTGAAGGCTGGGATGATCGACTTCGCCTCCAGTATATATGCCGCTCTTGTTCAGTATCTTGTTTACCTGCTGATCAGGAACAAACTTCTGATAACTGACAATCACCCCGGTGTTCCCCACTTCCTCGGAAAGACGCGCGTCGAGATATGCCGGGCTGGTCTTCAGGTCGGCTGTTATCGTGGTTTTCAGCTTTTATATAGGACCTTTGCCTGCTGGCAGTGCAATCCTGGTAATACCCTCCACGTCCTGGAACTTTTCATTACAAAAAAGTACTGCCTCGGGAACAGTAGCCAATACTTCGCAATCGTGTCGGGGATGCATTATAAGGATGGCGTCCGCGTAAGAACAGTCCTTTGGCATCTCGTGCAACATGGTCTTCACCGTCGAAACGAACGCCAACTCGGGTTGCAGCCTTTTGTTCTTCGCCTTGAAGGACAGAAGAAACCCCCATCGTTGCGGCCCAGTCTCCTTTTCGCTTTTGGGGTCCCAGGTCGAAGGGTCGGTGGCGTCCGTGCAGGCTGCAGAACCTTTAAGCACTTCTTCCATCTCCACATCTGGAATTCGGCGTTCAGTTCTGAATGCGTAATCGACTGTTCCCCGTTCCCCCCCGTTGCGGAGCGATCGTGTTCTGCATACGACATTTTGCGATACCCGTTCCTGAATCGCCTGAGAGCGTGCTCATAACGATGGTGATGATCCGCGATCCGCGTTCTCGTTTCGCTTTGGATCGTAACCGTCATCGGAAATCCCGAACGCACTGCACCGTTTCTTCGCGTTCCAGTAATCGATGACATCAGCAGAAATGTCATCGGACTGCGCCATGGCGACCTCACCTTGATGGACACAGTATCGTGAGCTCTTGACTTCCCATTTAGTCTTACGTGCGTCTCCGAAGTTTGAAAGCACGAGAGCCGAAAACCATACTGCAAACTCTGATTAGATCAGCCTAAATAATTTGATTGTATTGTGTTGCTAGTATAAAATAGTTTCTGATATTTTTGCGTACCGTATATTTTCCGCAGGTGGTAGGTCATTGCGTGGTCGCCGCAAGCAAGATGCGTTTGGTGTTTACGTAACCCACACACCCACGCACTCTGTCGCTTGCCCAAAACTATGATTTACCCCATAATTTTCGTGCGAGATTTTGAGAGTAGATCCTGCCGGGGCACCTATTTTCCTTTCGTAATTCACCCACAGCGCCCGCAAATGAAGCCCATGAGCACGCCCCCGAAAATGGCCCGCGGCAGCCGGCCACACCGGAATGAGCGGACATCATCCCCGCCAGGCGCGCCCACAACCCCCCTGCAAGATCGGAAAGCCGGATCCACCGGTGCACGTTGAATCATTGTGATATACTGAAGGGCAGGTGAGTTGGTATAGGGACGCTCGACATTTGATGTGGGGCTAGGAGCTCCCACGTTACGTGATGATTAAGTGATTTTTAAGTACTTGTTTTGTGTGCGTTATCTGCCTTTAGGCTAGCTAGTTGGAAAAATGTGCTTTCAAATTGAATTCTTCGATAGAATTTTACAAGTGTGTGTGCCTGTTTGCATGTTATTACTGGATTGTGAAAAACTGGGCCTTTTTAGCTTCTAAAAAGGCCCAGTCTAGGTTCCAAGTGTCGCAACTCAAAATTGCATAGCAACCGCCCCATGGCTCTTGGCGAGGAGGCGGGATATAAATATCCGACGCACCGATCCCAGTTACCACCCCAATTGCTTTTGGGCTCTGGTGGTGTGGAAACACTGGGAATCTAAGGTATGTCTCCATGCTTTCCGTAGCATGTCGTTTGCAGTCATTGCTACTACAGTTAGTAGCAGTGCAACTTGTAGCGCGATTTGCACTTGCATAAATAGCGAGTATCGTGATATAGGTGCTTGTAGTTTTTAAGGTCCGACGATGCGAACTTTGTTTTAGATAGACAGTTCGCTCAAATGAGGCTGGGAGTGCGTTAGCCTTCGGCACGCCCTGGGGTGAAACCCAACCCAGCCAATTTAAGGTACGCTCTTGTCCTTGTTTGAGCTTTTTATTGCATCGCACTTGGTTTAGTCTTTCTTTTAATTAAGAGAGTCGGGTGTGTGTCGGGATAGTGACGGCAGGGAGCTTTTCACTTGTTCAACGACTCGATGAGGGATGGCCTTGCATAGTCAACACAGGTATATGCCTCGTGACAAGTTGCTCGAATAGTATGCAATTATGATTTTGCTAGACTAGTTTGCACTCAAATAAACTTGCTTTCAATTGTCCTGTCGGCACAATTTGCTAGTTAGTATTTCTTGCACAGTCACACGATTTTAATAAGAATCGTGTAAGGCATCAAACTGCATTTGTCCTTCACAAAAAAACCTGAATGCCTAGGACAACAACATCGCTCCTTGCCTTCACTGTAGGTAGAACCTAGAGTTCCTCAGTCTAAATATGCGATTCAGTGGGGAGGACACTGTTATCGTGCAATCCTTTGTGCCTGAACCAGCTCGCGGGAACCATTGCGATTGAACTGCTGTGCCTAGGACAACAACATCGCTCCTTGCCTTCACTGTAGGTAGAACCTAGAGTTCCTCAGTCTAAATATGCGATTCAGTGGGGAGGACACTGTTATTGTGCAATCCTTTGTACCAGCTCGATGTGGAATCATTGCGATTGAACTGCTGTGCCTAGGACAGCAACATCGCTCCTTGCCTTCACTGTAGGTAGAACCTAGAGTTCCTCAGTCTAAATATGCGATTCAGTGGGGAGGACACTGTTATTGTGCAATCCTTTGTGCTTGAACCAGCTCGCTGTGGAACCATTGCGATTGAACTGCTGGGTAATAGTTAGGCGAACTGGGCCGGATTCCCTTTCGGTAAAATCCTACCCCACTTAGAGTGGTGGTTTATTTTCTATTTGTTTTATTTTCTTTTTATCAAACTGTTTTGTTTTAATTTATAGACTTATAATTTTAGCTATTGACTTTTAGTATTCTATAACCAATATCAACTGTAAGCTCGGTTTTCATATAAGCTGTTTGCATATTTTATTTGGTCGGTGCAAATCCTGCAACCCCGTGAGAAATATTTTATTTAGCATAGGTATCAAAATATTACACCTCCTTTGTGGCGTTGCAAAAACGAACTCCCTTGGCCACACATTGGTGACTGCGCCATTGAAGGAACCATTGTGGTCACGCTTTCTACTCTTGTAGAAGAAGGCGCCTGCACCCTTGGTCTGTGGGTTTGTTTGGAGCGCCCTTGATCCGCGAGCAACAAGGTATTGGCCTTGTTGTAATGTATGGCATCTTGGGTTTGAGTAGGTCTGACACTCTTGTGTCTGTGACCACTTGTCTCCCGTAGCGCCACAAAGAGGTGTAATATTTTGATGCAAAAATAATTTTCCACATATGTGCTCCCGTGTTTTAGATCTTTTAGGATATGTGTGATTACTATGAAAGTATGGTATGGTATCGCGCACTTTCTGGTCTTACATAAGATCAAGATAAGCATGTTATTTTTCACTATGTTCTTTGAGGTTTTGGAACCAAGCTATTCTCACACTGCATGGGGTGTTGGGTATGGTAAGGCGGAAACTTCAAAGGAGCGGGAATGTGAAGAACGAACGTGCATTAAGGTAATTGTATTCACTCTCATAACCTCACAACCCACACTACGGACCACTCACTAAAAATTCATTACTCACTCTATTACGCATTCACTCAACTCAGCTCAGTTTATCTTAGCTCAGCACTTAGCGCCAAACTCAGCGCCAACGCGTTTGAGTTGAGAGCTTAGCTTTTGAGCTCATATCAGCTAAGCGTATCGGTTTTGCTCACGTCAGCGTGTCAGCTAAGCTCAACTCAGCTCAACTCAGCTCAACTCAACTCAAATCACCTCAACTCAGCTAAGCTTTGCTCAGTTTGCATTACTGCGTTTGATATAGCATAGGCTGGAATATGTGTGTATATGTGTGTGCCTGTTGTGTTATTCCTATGCTAGGATACGCGTGTACCTCTCTGTGCGTGTGCTATGCCTGTGGTAGGATATATGTGTATCTCTATACCACTGTTATGCCTGTGATAGGATATGTGTGTATCTTTGTGCTAGTGTTATGCTTGTGCTAGGATAGGTGTGTATCTCTGTGCTACTGTTATGCCTGTGCTAAGGATAGGTGTGTATCTCTGTGTGCGTGTGTTATGCCTTTGCTTGGATGTGTGAGTATCTTTGTGTGCGTGTGCTATGCCTGTGGTAGGATATATATGTATCTTTGTGTGCTAGTGTTATGCATGTGTTAGGATATTGGCTATTACCCGCAGCTTAAGGTGGCTTAAGCCACCTTAACTTAAAGGGCTCATGGGGGCTTCTTCGGCGGTGCTTTCAAAATTTGGAGACCTATGTCGTCAAGATCTTGAGCTGCTCTTTCTGCAGTGTCTTATCAAAAGTTTGATCTGAGTTCATCTTGACCCTCAAAATCTCGGTTGAAGTAGGGTGGGTATTTCCCAATTTTCCTTAAGATGGCTTAAGCCACCTTAAGCTAATTAGCTCACCGGGGGCTTCCTCGAAGACGCTTTCAAAATTTGGAGACCTATGTTGGCAAGATCTCGAGCTGCTCTTTCTGCAGTGTCTTGCCAAAAGTTTGATCCGAGGTCATCTTGACCCTCAAAATCTCGGTTGAAGTAGCATGGGTATGCAAAAACAAGGGGAAATCGCTCAAATTTTACTAAATGTTGCATCCTCTTGGATACTTCCCAAAATTGCTCACCGGGAACTTGGGCTCGCCTAATAGTGCACATAGTGTCTACAAGAAGACAATGTCGCCGTCATTTTGAGCTAAAAAAATCTAGCTTCCGGTACCGATAGCTCCCGTAATAATTGAAAACGTTAAGGTGGCTTAAGCCACCCTAAATCGCTGTTAGGGTGGCTTAAGCCACCCGAAGGGTAATAGCCAATATGTGTGTACCTCTTTGCGTGTGCTATGGTTGTGCTATGATATTTGTGTGTTTGTGTTCGTGCGTTATGCCTGTGCTGGGATACATGTGTATATCTGTGTATGCGTGTTGTGCTATGCCTGTGCCAAGATATGCTAGAATATGTCTGTGCGTGTGTTATGCATAGCACACGCATAGAGAGACGCACACATATTTTGGCATACGCATAGCACACGCACACACAGATAGACACATATGCTGGCATAGGCATAACACAACAGGCACACACATATTCTAGCATAGGCATCTTTTGCCTATGCTAGGATATGTGTGTATCTGTAGGCCTCTTATGCCTATGCCAGGATATGTGTGTTTCTTTGTGTGCGTGTGCTATGCTTGTGCTAGAATATGTGTGTGTATGTGTGTGCCTGTTGTGTTGTGCCTATGCTAGGATATGTGTGTACCTCTCCGTGCGTGTGCTATGCCTGTGGTAGGATATATGTGTATCTCTGTACCACTGCTATGTCTGTGCTAGGATATGTATGTTTCTTTGTGTGTGTGTGTGTTATGCCTGTGATAGGATATGTGTGTGTCTCTGTGCTAGTGTTATGCCTTTGCTAGGATAGGTGTGTGTCTCTGTGCTAGTGTTATGCCTGTGCTAGGATACGGTGTGTATCTCTGTGCTAGTGTTATGCCTCTGCTAGGATAGGTGTGTATCTTTGTGTGCGTGTGTTATGCCTTTGCTAGGATATGTGAGTATCTTTGTGTGCGTGTGTGTGTGCTATGCCTGTGGTAGGATATATGTGTATCTTTATGTGCGAGTGTTAAGCCTGTGCTCGGATATGTGTGTACCTCTTTGCGTGTGCTATGGTTGTGCTATGATATGTGTGTATTTGTGTTCGTGTGCTATGCCTGTGCTGGAATATGTGTGTATATCTGTGTATGCCTGTTGTGTTATGCCTGTGCTAGGATATGTGTGTATCTCTGTGCGCGTGCTATGCGTATGCCAAGATAGGCTAGAATATGTCTGTGCGTGTGTTATGCATAACACACGCAAAGAGAGACGCACGCATATTTTGGCATACGCATAGCACACGCACAGAGAGGTACACACATATCCTGGCATAGGCATACCACACCAGCAGGCACACACATATTCTAGCAGAGGCCTCTTTTGCCTATGCTAGGATATGTGTGTATCTGTAGGCCTCTTATGCCTACAGAGATACACATATATCCTACCACAGGCATAGCACACGCACAAAGAGGTACACACATATCCTAGCATAGGCATAACACAACAGGCACACACATACACACACATATTCTAGCACAAGCATAGCACACGCACACAAAGAAACACACATATCCTGGCATAGGCATAAGAGGCCTACAAATACACACATATCCTAGCATAAGCAAAAGATGCCTATGCTAGAATATGTGTGTGCCTGTTGTGTTATGCCTATGCCAGGATATGTGTCTATCTTTGTTTGCGTTTGCTATGCGTATGCCAAAATATGTGTGCGTCTCTCTTTGCGTGTGTTATGCATAACACACGCACAGACATATTCTAGCATATCTTGGCATGCGCATAGCACGCGCACAGAGATACACACATATCCTAGCACAGGCATAGCACAACACGCATACACAGATATACACACATATTCCAGCACAGGCATAGCACACGAACACAAATACACACATATCATTGCACAACCATAGCACACGCAAAGAGGTACACGCATATCCTAACACAGGCATAACACTAGCACACAAAGATACACATATATCCTACCACAGGCATAGCACACGCACAGAAAGATACTCACATATCCAAGCAAAGGCATAACACACGCACACAGAGATACACACCTATCCTAGCACAGGCATAACAGTAGCACAGAGATACACACCTATCCTAGCACAAGCATATCACTAGCACAAAGATACACACATATCCTATCACAGGCATAACAATGGTATAGAGATACACATATATCCTACCACAGGCATAGCACACGCACAGAGAGGTACACGCGTATCCTAGCATAGGAATAACACAACAGGCACACACATATACACACATATTCCAGCCTATGCTATATTATCCCGTACCTGTAACTGTGTGTCAGCTCAACTCGGTTTGTCAGCTCCGCTTAGTTTAGCTTGTTAGCTTATATCAGCTTAGCGTGTCACCTTTGCTCCTGTCAGCGTGTCAACTAAGCTCAACTT
>LGRX02029383.1:0-36170 GCA_001247695.2 Cymbomonas tetramitiformis | reverse complement strand
GGGCCTGTATGTTCGCCGTGGGGGCATGGCCTGTTTCTTGCGCCTTGGTATATATTCTTTTGTGGTATCTTTTTTGGTTGTTCCAGTATTCCTTTACGGTTTTGTCATTGTGTCTTTGCTTGGCTTGTTTCCAGTGCTGTTTTACTACCTTGTGCGCCGCCGACCTTTCTTTTTTGGCCTCCTCAGTAAGCCACGACACCCATTCCTTTGCATCTGCGTTGTCCCTGTCCGTTCAACCTTTCATTTCTCCCTCTTTCAGGCTTCGGAGGGTTGAGTGTTCCGTGTGCGGGTTTCGTAGGTGTCGTTTGGTTTGCTTGTGCCTTCGCATCTTGAGTATCGCGGCGTCCCTTTCCTTTCTGTCCTTTTTGCTCATTAGCAGGTCTTTTCCCACTCGGTTGGGGGTGCCTCCAACTGTAGCGGTTGGCAGTTCGTCGTCCTGTAGCGCACATTTGTTCGCCTCTGTGAGTATGTTTAGTACTGTTTCCCCTGCTCTGTCAATGGTGGCGTGCGCCACTTGCATGTTGTCCTCTTCCCTGCATTGTGTGGCTGTCTCTGTTATGCGTTTCAGTTGAGCGGTTCTGGCATAGTCGTGTGTCCTGAGGAGGACACTTTGGAGTGTTTCCCTGTGTGTTTTGTTCAGGGGCGTGTCCAGCTTTACGTGTCCTGGTTGGGGGTCGCGGTCCACATATGGTTCGTGGGTGCCTATGCTGTCCAACTGGAGGGTTGCTAGGCTTACCATCTCGTGGTCACTCGTGTGGTGCCGGGTGAGGTGTGTGGTGTCCCCCATCTCGTATTGCGCCTGCTTGTTCCTTGGCGCAAGCCATCTGTCAATGTTCCTGTGTTTCGCCCAGTTCAGTGTGGTATCGACTGGCGGGCCTACATTGTGGAGGTCTAGCTCCTCCGCAAGTTTCATCCATTGCTTGTCGGTTTTTGTCATCCCTTTACCTGTGCTGGTGTTGCTCGCATTGAGGTCTCCTCCTATGACTACATGCTCGTTCGCCTTTCCCGCAGTTTTCCTGAGTAGGTTTGTTGTATATTTGAGTATTTTGTCCCTGGTTTTCCCCTCCTCTGCTCCTGGCGGGTTGTAAATGCCTAGCACGTGGTACATCACCTTTCCGGGTAGGTGCAGCACGACATGCAGGAGGTACCCCTCGAGGTGTTTCGCAGGGACGACATGGTGGTTGTGTGCATGGCTGTAGGGGTTGCCGAGGAGTATTGCCACTCCTCCTTTCATTGCTTGTTCAGCTGTCCCTTCCTCTTTTTGCACCTCGGTTTTGGTGCCTATTGCAGTATATTGCATGTCTCTAAATCTCCTCATCACACTGTCGTGTGCATGTTTCACTTCCGTGAGTACAATTACTTGTAGACTCTGTTGGTTTTGGCTTCTTTTGCTAATGACCTCGGCAAGGTCAAGGCAGGCATCACTTTGTCCTGCCACATTCCATGTGAGCATGTGTAGACGGTCCTTTCCTATGTCAGTCTTTGTTGGTTCTGTGAGAGGGGTTTGGTATTCCGGGAGTCCTGGCACGCCTCTGGTGTTTCCAGCCGTGTGTCCACGAATCTTTCCCATCGTGCTGTTGGTTCGTCCTGTGTTTGCTCCCATTCTTCGTTTAGGTGGGTTTCCTGTGCTTGCTGCTCCTCAGGTGTCTGCCCGTCATTACCTGGGGGTGTTGTGGGGGCTAATCTATGTAGCCATTCCCATAGGCCTGGTTGCTTCGTAGTAGTTTTGCGTCCCCTTTCCTGGGTTTGTGGTGCCTGTCTTCCGGCCTCTAGGTTTGTGTTCAGGCCATCCGCAGGCCTCCGGGTCTCTGCCGCTCGCTGGCTTTCCACCTGCGTCCGGCTTTGCCCCTCGGCAGTGGTTATCATCTCTTTTACTGGCAGCTGTATGGACTTTCTATAGGCGGTTATCGCCGTTCTGTCGGTGGCTCCCCATTTGCTGACTGCCTCGTTGAAGTGGGTGGGCCAATGCCCCCCTGGGCATGTTTTTTGGTAGTGCATCCAAGCTTCTGCGGCCATCAGTACCCATACCCCGCAGCTGTATTGGTCCTGCGCGCTTTGGTTGCCCACATTCATCAGTTCCACTGTTACTTGTTTGTTGAGTGTCTCGGCCAAGTGTTCCGTCCAGTTGGTTATTTCCGCTGTTAGCCTTTTGGTGTTGCGTGACGTTGCATTGGTTCTCCCATTCGAGGAGTCATATACCCAGAACTTCAGTTTGTCATTTCCTTTGTCTGGTCCGGCCAGCACTGCCCTCCAGTGTTTGCCATCGCAAACCGGTATGCAGAAGCCCCGGGAGTTCCCGAGTAGCTGCAGTGCCTTCGTTGGGTGCGGTTCTCTGTTGTTGCCCGGTTTCAGTGTTTCTCTCATTGTGGCTATTACCAGGGGGGGCAATGGGTCATCTTCATACAGTGAGTGGGCATGTTGCATTTGGAACATGTTCAGTCGGCCTTTCTTTTCGAACAGTCCCTTCGTAGTGGTGTTGTACGGGTATATTTCCGTGTGGTTCTGACTCCCCCCACCCGTCATGTTTGTTTTCCAGCATCGGGTGTGCCGCCTCATCCTTTGCTCAATCTCCCGCATTAGTGGTCTGCCTCTTGTTGGGGTGCCTTCTTTTATCGCGGTTACTGCGTGTTCCGGTCTCCTTGTAAGGTATGCTCAAGCTTTTCGATGCCTTCTTCGGTAAAAGGAATCGGCTTGATGTATCCAGGCCCCGTGACAGGGGGTGTAGAAACAAGCTTTGGCAATGGAGTCTCGGGTAACCATTTGGGTGAAATGGAATACTGTTTGTACTGCATGCCCACTTCGCCGTGCTCGTTCTTCTTGAACTTGAAAGCCTGCTGTGCCAAAATATTGTGGCAATCGAAGACGTGACCATCAAACCAAGAGCTGAAGTCGAAGATCTTCTCGGTGTGCTCGCACGTTACACCATCCGTAAAGCATTCTTGTGCGACCTCTATCATCTCGTCGAGCGTCCAAGCTTGCTTGCGTCGTAGACGCACGGAGAAGCGTGAAAACATCTGGTCAATGTTCTCGTGCGTATGTCCCACCAACAGAAAGTTGAGTTTCACCTTGCGAAAGACGTCCGTGTGCACCAGCCAAGCTGCGTATGCCAACATCAACTTGCTCTTGTTGGTGCTCACATTGTCAAGCTGTACATACAATACTTCCGGCATCGGGTATGAATTTTCCCCGTCCCCGTTGCGTCGATGCTCTTGAATGCGGAGGATATCCCGGTGCAAAACGTTGACAAGGAAGTTCGCATCGTCCTTGAAGTTGGCGTAGTTGAAATCCATAAAGCGGCCCACGTTCTCGATCATGCTCCCCATGTTGTGCACGTCAAGGAAGTCCTTAGAGTCCAGATGTTTAGGGATACGTCGAAAGTGTGGCAGTCGGGTGGTCCACTGCGTCATGCCATCGATGATCACCGAGGCATACTTATGCCAAGTTTTGTTCATGGTAATGCTCTTGGTCATATTCGCTTTACGACCATGTTTGTAGAACTTCTGGCGCTCCGCTCGTGCGATTGCATGATGTTTGTTGAGAGGCCCGTTGTATTGCGCTGTGCAAGATACACAAATTTGGGTCAGTGAACAAATTACATAAGCATATAAACACATCACAAAGCTATTCATGAATATTCACCTTTTGAGATTTGGTTAAGCCTTCCTTCAATAACTTGAAGGACGCGCAAACATCGCACTGAGAAAATCGGTTCGTCGATGGAATCTTGAGCCACTTCCTGCAATCTTCGTCAAATATTTTGTAGAAGTAACTGAGAGAGCATTTTTCCTCTCCTCATTCTCTTGCAAGCCCTCGTTGTACTCGTCCCACAGCTCTTCGATGGTCAATCCATCCGAAAGATGAATCGGTTCTTTGTCAGGTTGGTGTTGTCCGTATTCGTCGGCGTATTTCTTGAGCCAGGCGACGACCGACTCGCGTTTCAGAGAAATCTTGCGGTTGTCCTCCTCGTACGTCAATCCATGAACAAACGTGTGTCGGCCCTCGAGCACGCGTGTCCGACAGTCGTGAAGATACCCGTAGCTGATGCCGTAAGCCATATAGTAGAACTTAAAGCACACCTGTTACAAAAAAAAACCGTCACTCAAAAATTAATAACACATTATCTAGAAAATGCATAAGGGTTTTGGTAGGTCATGCCAATTTAAGACGCTTGGGAGACACCCCCAACACTGCACGTCTGCAGGCGGGACGGCCGTCGCATGCTCGTCAGCACTCTCCAAACCACGCCTTAAATCTGCGCAACCTAGACCCTCAGTGGGAATCGAACCCACGAGTGCGAGGTTCATAGCCTAGCGCCGTACCAACTCGACCAACGCGTCGCGAATGTACTTTATGAAATTTATTTAGAAATTTATGATACAATATTCCACATTCCTGTGATGACATTACACAATCTATCACAAGGTCCAAGAAAAATTTCGCTTTGGCCAGAGGCCGTTCATTAGCTAATGAACGGTTCCCGTAGCCAAAGTGTCTAATTGTGAGTCGCGCTTTGGCCAGAGGCCGTTCATTAGCTAATGAACGGTTCCCGTAGCCAAAGTGTCTAATTGTGAGTCGCGCTTTGGCCAGAGGCCGTTCATTAGCTAATGAACGGTTCCCGCAGCCAAAGTGTCTAATTGTGAGTCGCGCTTTGGCCAGAGGCCGTTCATTAGCTAATGAACGGTTCCCGTAGCCAAAGTGTCTAATTGTGAGTCGCGCTTTGGCCAGAGGCCGTTCATTAGCTAATGAACGGTTCCCGTAGCCAAAGTGTCTAATTGTGAGTCGCGCTTTGGCCAGAGGCCGTTCATTAGCTAATGAACGGTTCCCGCAGCCAAAGTGTCTAATTGTGAGTCGCGCTTTGGCCAGAGGCCGTTCATTAGCTAATGAACGGTTCCCGCAGCCAAAGTGTCTAATTGTGAGTCGCGCTTTGGCCAGAGGCCGTTCATTAGCTAATGAACGGTTCCCGCAGCCAAAGTGTCTAATTGTGAGTCGCGCTTTGGCCAGAGGCCGTTCATTAGCTAATGAACGAGTTAAAAAAAAAACATACCTGCTTCTTGCCCAAAAAGTATTTGAAGTCGAACTTGTCCTCAGATCGAAAGCTGTTTTTTAGCAAGTCTTTGATGAAGTATTCCTTTCTATCTTTTTGCGACATACTGAAAATATTTTCGCGAAAAGACTGAATATCTGCGGATGAGAAAGATAGACAGCAGTGCGACTTGCAATTGCACTTAATTGTTTCTGCCATTGATATACTGTCAGCCTGCAAACGTCGCTGCTTAATACTAATTACGCCCGTATATTGTTTCTTGCGTATGTCGGATTCGTACGGTTTGCGCACGACAATCTGCTTGTTTACTTCACCATTTAAACAAACAAGAGGGTCTTCATTCCTCAAGTCCAAACTTGTCTCTGAAAATTCTGTATCAAGTCTGCTTTTTATCTCTTGTAAGTCAATTTCGCGCAAAGCGCGTGACCCGGAAACGCGTGAAGAATTAGAGCTAACTTCCGATCTACACGTCAAAGGCGCGTTCCAAAGAACCAATTGCGTATTCGCGCTTGGGGCTGTGCTTGGAATTGGCTCATGATTGAAAAAGTCAGCCCCTATTTCCATGGAATCTTCAATAACTATTCCCGGGCACGGTTTGCAGATAATCTCGCAACCTTCATCGAAAGGAATAGAAAACATATTTTCGTCAAAATTAGCCGTCATTAGCTTATGAAGCCGTTTTTTACGTTCTAAAAATGATATAGACTTGCGAGTCAACCAAGAATTTCTATCTTACTGAATCGATCGATCCTCGATTTCAGCGCAAATGACACCAGGATATCTTAAAATCATATCCTTGATCTGAACAGACCGAATCAAAAAGCGACAGCGCATGTCATTTTTGATTAAAATTGACATCGATATTCGACATGTCATTTTTAGCCGCCAGAAATGACTTTTATTATTGTGCTAAAGTTACATCACTTTTTCAAAGTTCTTTCACACACACCCCTTTCACAGTTGACAGCCAATTTCTCTCATTTCGCAATGGCGACACTCGAAACATTTCAAGCACTGAGGGCTCAACATATTTTCCAGCTCTATCTTGGTAACAAGTGGAGCATTGTTAGAACCCTTGAAGCCGACGATCCTTCGGACAGTCTGCAATTACTGATTCACTCTGAGGACCCTTCCGAGGAAAATGAAGAAATAATTTTTAGTTTTCCTAAATTTACCTCTTCGACTGTAACCGGGGGTAGCCTCGTTCCTGAGAAACGCGTAGCGTACAGTATCATTGAGAACGAGACTCCAATTCTGTATTTCGTCGCGTACAGAAACAGAAAGCTTACTGTGATCGAATTAGACAGCGCAAACTTTGAGGAAGCCTTGAGCCTTCCAAAGCACACAAATCGGCTGTTGGCTTTTCAAAGTTTGAAAACTAGAGCAGCAGACGAAAATAAAAGCAAAGAATTCTATCTAGCGAGCTATGTAAACCAGGCGTGGAAAGCGTCGATTACAGCTCCTTTCTGGCAAAGCAGGAGACCAGCGGCAGTGATCGATGACCTCGGACTTGCTGGCGAGATACCATTTGTAGAGGCTTCGGTACGTCCCTTTCATGCCCTGCGCCTGGACCGGGGCGGAAAGCGTTCATTAGCTAATGAACGCTTTCGGCCTCGAAACGCGCGCCCTGAGCCCTGACCGGGGCGGAAAGCGTTCATTAGCTAATGAACGCTTTCGGCCCCGAACCGCGCGCCCTGAGCCCTGACCGGGGCGGAAAGCGTTCATTAGCTAATGAACGCTTTCGGCCCCGAAACGCGCGCCCTGCGCCTGGACCGGGGCGGAAAGTGTTCATTAGCTAATGAACGCTTTCGGCCCCGAAACGCGCGCCCTGCGCCTGGACCGGGGCGGAAAGTGTTCATTAGCTAATGAACGCTTTCGGCCCCGAAACGCGCGCCCTGCGCCTGGACCGGGGCGGAAAGCGTTCATTAGCTAATGAACGCTTTCGGGCCCGAACCGCGCGCCCTGAGCCCTGACCGGGGCGGAAAGGCGTTCATTAGCTAATGAACGCCTTCCGCCTCGAACCGCGCGCCCTGAGCCCTGACCGGGGCGGAAAGGCGTTCGTTAGCTAATGAACGCCTTCCGCCTCGAACCGCGCGCCCTGAGCCCTGACCGGGGCGGAAGGCGTTCATTAGCTAATGAACGCCTTCCGCCTCGAACCGCGCGCCCTGAGCCCTGACCGGGGCGGAAGGCGTTCATTAGCTAATGAACGCCTTCCGCCTCGAACCGCGCGCCCTGAGCCCTGACCGGGGCGGAAGGCTTTCATTAGCTAATGAACAGTTTCGTCTTGTCCCAGGCTGCCAGGAGAACGGATGTGCAGCGTGCTGCCGAACGCGCCCTTCAAGGACCTAGTGGCTCCAGAGCTTTTACTGGAGCGGGCGCCAATGATGTGGATATGTCTCAAGTGGCCACCCCATCTGAGGCAAGGAAGGCAGCCGAGGTGGCTGCACATGGGTGGCACGCTAAGCTAACAGTGGAGCATGCAGCAAAGATGGATTTTGAGGAGAAAGCAAAGCTGTGCAGGCAAATCGAGATGGAGCACCGGTGGCCGAACCCGATGTCGACCGACGAGGCGGCTGAGCAAGGGAGTGTGTTTCGTCTCCCCATTGGATGCCTGTACCACGCGACGGGGTACGAGGCCTGCCGGGATCAAGAGAGGGGCTGGGTGAACGAGATCAAGAACAGCAGGAAGGAGAACCCGTGGGCCCCTTTCAATGCGGGTCTTGTTGCGATCGACGATGTCAAAACCCGTGCCGAATTCTCCATAAAAAAAGCTCTCGCGGGAAAATACAGAGGCAAGGTTTTTGGGCACCAGCACTGTTATCAAGCCACCGACGAGTGTCACGAGGAAATCCCGTTGGAGATAGCTTTCCAGTTTTTCGAGAGCAAGATCTACATCGGTCTCACGCCTGACATGATTCGGTTCTTAGGCGAGATGCAGAACCAAATCGACCAGAAGACGAAAGGCAAAGACCACACTCAGTTCATGCAAGGGCTTCGTTCGACCCTTTTCGAAAAGAATGGGGTCGTGTACAAGGTTTACCGAGATGCGTTGATCTCCGAGTTCGTCGCCGGTGTCCCCGAGGACACCGAAGAGGGTACCTCTTATCAACCTGGGTATTACGAGGTCGGAGGGCTGGTGCAAAAAATGGCGGAGTTCGAATCAGAGCATGGATTTGCAGTCCCGGATATCGAGAAATATCCCAAGGGATTCCAGTACATCGAGGATGTGGAGACGTCTGAGCGCGAGGGAGACCTTGAGACCCTCCCTGAGGCAGACGTGACGGTGAAGACGTTGGAGGATGACATCAACGCTCACCTCGATCGGGTCACAAGTTGGTACCCCGTAATGTCTCACTTGAACCAGTCGATGGAGACGCATGTGAAGGAAGTAGCGATGTCCAAGCATTCTGTGTTCGGCGGCGTGCAAATCAACCACTACTTCATGCACTGGACAATTGCCACTTTCCGGCCGCAGACGTGGGACCTCTGCGTTAAGATCATGGAGGCTTACAGAAGGTTTGACCTGAAGGGCATGAAAAACCCTTTGGCTTCGAAGACCAAAAAGCGCAAGGCCTCATCTTCGCCCGCTAAGGGACCCGCCAAGAAAGCTGGCAAAAAAGGCACCTCCAACCGACAGGTAAATTACTTTTTACTTTTGCTTCAAACAGTGTTTACCCCCCAAAGCATCCTTTTCTATATTTTAAGACATTCTAAAAATGTTTTTTTTACTTGCAGATGGAAGACGAGGTGCAACGAGGAGGCGGGGACCACGGAGCGGGCTCGTCTAAAGGGGCAGGCATTTTGGTGGAAGAAGCTCAGTTTCTCCACAATGCCAAATCCATGGGTATGACGTTCTGGATTAACTTGGGCGGCTTGGGGGAGGCGGAGTTCGACAAGGTGGACACGTATCTGCGCCTGATTATTCAGAAGGAGTTGTCAGTAAAAGAGGGGGGCCTGATGATAAGCCAGTTCAAGAAGGAACGCATGGTGCAGAAGCACTTGGTGTCCGCGGCGGGATTGCAAACCTGGGACGCATTCAAGGCCGAGTTCACCCCCTACTGGAGCTCCCAAGAGAAAATCGAGTCGTTGATCGGCTGCTTACCTTCAACTCAGGGGGGAGCGCGCCGGGGGGGTCTGGGGAAGTTCCGCACGCGATCTTGAATTACGTCGAGAACGCGCGGGCGAATCTCCAAGAAGCGCAGGCGCCACGCGCGGGGCACATCCTAGGCTTGCAACAGGTCGAGGTGAAAGTCGACATCAAACTCTATCGGGAGGCGCGGACCGAGGGGCCGGAGCTTAAGGTTCCAGGAGAGGCAGGCCTTGAGGAGGACGAGCCCCCACATGAGACGAACGTGCCGATGTTCCCTCGTTGGAAGATCGTCAAGGGCAGCATGAGCGATATGAAGGACGTCCCGAGGCTGCCCTTCACGGGGACGATCATCGACTGCAATTACGCCCTTGACAAGGAGAAGACTCCCGACGCGATGACCAAGGAGGAGGTGCAACCGTTCCTGGAGTCTTTCAACGCCAAGACCACCGCCCCGGCATGGACTATCGCTATCTTTTGCGGTTTCGTCCAACAAAGCGATTTCCTGGAGGTGATTGACAATTACTGCTCCGGCCGCGCGGAGCGGTTCTTCTGGCACAAGCAGAACGTGAACATGAACCCCAACAGGACCGTGCGCTACAATGACGTTGAATGTGGCGTCCTGGGGTACCATGTAAAGAGCGATGCCCAGGGGGAGTCTACTAAAAAGCCGGAGTGGATGTTCAACTTTGATACTGGAGAAGGTGAACGTGTGAGCCGCGCGTCACTTTTGCGCGGCTTCCCGGTTGTGCACCAGATGTTCAAACGCGACAACAAAGCCGTGAATAACCATCAGAAACCCCAAGCTCTGTTGATGGAGCTGATCCAGTGCCACATGCTCGGTGACAATCCGGGCAAGATGGATGAGAACGGCCATCCACTCAACTGGATTCTCGACGCTTGCTGCGGCGTCGGCTCGACGTCCATGGCCACCATGAGGTGTGGTATGAACGCGATCGGCTTCGACCACGACCAGTTCATGGTCAGCTCTGCGCAGCAACGGCTGATCAATTTCGACAACGAGCCCGATCAGGACGCCGAGACGAAGCCAAAACAGAAGAGCGAACCGACGGCGAAGGGCAAGGAAGCGGCCACTGCCGATTCTGAGGAAGAAGAGAATGATGCAGATGAGGAAGATGAGAATGATGAATAAAATAGTAGGATTTGTCGACCGCCCTGACTGATAGTATCAGTCATGCCTCGACGGTATAGGGTGAAAAGTACTCTACTCGTAGACATTTGAATAAAGAATGATACATGCATGCATATTTCGGTGTTTTCATTGTACGCATACTGCACTTTTCTACCGTGTTGCCTTTATGTATCCCTATTTCGCGCATAAATATCACTAAACCCTGATTTTTTTGAAATATATATAAATCCAAAAATGACATATGATAATATCATTTTCATCGAATAGTGTGTTCTTGGGAACCGTGAGCTGACTCCCCCCTCGCCCACTTTTACCTTGTTTCACCGCCTTGATGCATCGCTCGATGGACTCCTGGCAAGCCCAAGTCTCACCGTATTTCCTCTCAAAAGCAGTCCAATTCTCCACCCCAGATTGCGACACGATCCAGGCCTGAACGTTGCGTTGGGCCTTGAACCTCTTCAGGGTGTCAATCGCCTCTGCGATGGTGATCTCAGTGGTCAGGATTTTCTTCAGAACGCCGTTCAAGTAATCAACCTCCACGTCCGAGTGAAACCCGAGCATCGTCTGGAAAAAGGACATGTTCAACTCCTTCTTCTCGCTCTCCTTCACGATCGCCTGCTGCAAAGGCTGTGCCGGCTGACCGACACTCAACGTGTTACCGGCGCTTCGAGGAACACGCCTAGACCTGGCCTTACCACCCGACTTCTTCTTCTTGAGGTCGGCACCTACATCCTTCAACGCCTCCTCCGCCCCAGACGTCTCGGTAGTCATGTCAACGATCTCACTCTCCGGAGTCCAGGTCTTGCGTTTCTTACCCGACCCCTTGGTGGGGGTCTTAGTCTGCCCCTTCAGAATACGCAATTCGTACGCATGCATGATTCTAACAATCTGGTCCCAAGTCTCCTGACGCACTGTAGCCATCGACCAATTCGTTGCGTATTCGTTGGCGTAGGAGATGTGATTCATTTGCGACACCTCCGCCTTAATCTGCAACTGCTGAGCCGATGTCAAAAAGTACCAGACCGGGAACCATTTGCCATTGTCAACGTCTCCCCCGAAAAGCTCCCAATCGTTCACATTGGCCCAGTCCCCCTTCGACAGCTTCTCGTAGACATGCTTCCTATTCTTCTTTGCAGGAAGCTTGAAAGTCTTGGAATCGTGCTTTTCCAACTGCTTCACCAGGCCGTCCTCCGTCCAGTCTTGGGCCTGAACGTCCCATTCCGTGATGCCACAATGCCAATAGAGTTTGTGGAGAGGGCCCTTCGATGCCTGCATGGTTTGCCGAGAAATTACGGTTAGTAACATTCTTTTACTTTAAGTAAGTAAGAGCTTTAAGTGACAAAGATGGATAAGTTACATTGTTTTCTCAGAAATCACCTGCATGCCCGTTCGCATGGATTTTATGATTTGCTGGTGCGACTTGCCCTTCACGTTCTGGTCGACGGTGTTCTGCTCGTCAGCCAAAAATCGGACCATGTCAGACTGTAGATTAAAATACAATTTGCACTCGATCTGCTGAAAAGCTTCGTTATCTGGTTGTTCAGCGTGAAGCTCCCGCCGAGCGGTGAGGCTATGTTGGTGCCCGAAGCACACGAAACGATATACGCCTTCCCACACCTTACTGGGGTCAAAGTCCTCCGCGGTTGTGAGGTGCTCCCCAGAGTGCGCCCATATAACGTACACTAGGGAGGTGTTCTGAAAACCGTGTGGGTTCCAAGCCATGCTCTCTTTCAAGTTCATGACTTGCGCACGGTCCTCATCCCTGATGCGCTCGTAGTCCTCAGCCTGTATAATGTACTGGATAGGTATGTTGAAGGTACACCCCTTGACGTCTTTGGCGTCAACGACTCTGGGGTACCGGTGGTTATACTCAATCTGATACCGAATCGTATTAGAATGAGCTACTGAACGCCGCTGTTTCGGCAAAGAGAGCAAGGACTGCCAGTTCTGCGCTGCTTGCTCGGCATTCTGTTCTTTGGCCGCCTTCGCTGTCTCTCCAGGCCCGTAAGCTAACAATGAGCCGCCCGGACCACGACTAGCAGCCAGATCGCTTTCTGCTGCAGGTGTCAACGGTACCTATATTGTAATATAAAAGTACAAAGTTAGTCACTAACAGATAACACCTCATTAGGTTAATGAGCAATTCGAAACAACACTCATATTCATTATAAAACTGTTAAGGGGAAATCACAAAGGTTAGAAACTTTGCACAACTGCTCATTAAGCTAATGAGACATATTTTACATTACAAGCTAATGGTACATATTTTATTTAACATCGGTCTTGATCAATTACGGTTGTCAATGTAATTGTATGCCTACTTCTTTAGTTTTGATTTACTACATTCCTGTCGATGGCTCGACTTCCAGTGCTGCTTCGCACAATCATGGGAACAGTATACTGCTTGGTGACAGCCGCCACACCGCTTTTCTCCTTGTTTACCACAATTTATACAGAGACACTGGTGTGCTGACACCGAGGACTTCCCGAAACGATCTTTGTTTGCCTTCCGAACAGCAGATTGTGTGAAGCATGCGGTCCAGCCATTGGGAAGCTTTACTGGTGAATTAAAGTCGGTTGTGCCAGAATCCTGCAGTAAAGTAAAAAAAAGAAAAACTGCTCATTAAGCTAATGAGACCTTTTGGTCAGTCATCAAATATCTCGGTTAAAACAGTCACACATGTCATATGATGACAGTAGGTATCATACTAACTGTAAAAAAAATCGTAAAGGCCAGAAAGTTGCAAAACTGCTCATTAGGCTAATGAGGCTTTTTGTTCAAGTTTGGGTCAGTCATCGAATTTCTCGGGTAAAACAGTCACACATGTCATATGATGACAGTAGGTATCATACTAACTGTAAAAAAAATCGTAAAGGCCAGAAAGTTGCAAAACTGCTCATTAGGCTAATGAGGCTTTTTGTTCAAGTTTGGGTCAGTCATCGAATTTCTCGGGTAAAACAGTCAAACATGTCATATGATGACAGTAGGTATCATACTAACTGTAAAAAAAATCGTAAAGGCCAGAAAGTTGCAAAACTGCTCATTAGGCTAATGAGGCTTTTTGTTCAAGTTTGGGTCAGTCATCGAATTTCTCGGGTAAAACAGTCACACATGTCATATGATGACAGTAGGTATCATACTAACTGTAAAAAAAATCGTAAAGGCCAGAAAGTTGCAAAACTGCTCATTAGGCTAATGAGGCTTTTTGTTCAAGTTTGGGTCAGTCATCGAATTTCTCGGGTAAAACAGTCACACATGTCATATGATGACAGTAGGTATCATACTAACTGTAAAAAAAATCGTAAAGGCCAGAAAGTTGCAAAACTGCTCATTAGGCTAATGAGGCTTTTTGTTCAAGTTTCGGTCAGTCATCGAATTTCTCGGGTAAAACAGTCTCACATGTCATATGATGACAGTAGGTATCATACTAACTGTAAAAAAAATCGTAAAGGCCAGAAAGGTTGCAAAACTGCTCATTAGGCTAATGAGGCTTTTTGTTCAAGTTTGGGTCAGTCATCGAATTTCTCGGGTAAAACAGTCAAACATGTCATATGATGACAGTAGGTATCATACTAACTGTAAAAAAAATCGTAAAGGCCAGAAAGGTTGCAAAACTGCTCATTAGGCTAATGAGGCTTTTTGTTCAAGTTTTTTAAGACACACTAATAATTATAGAAATGACAAATAAATGAACAAAATATCACAGGATTTTCAAAAATCTTTGAACTTACCGCGGTTGGAAGTACTCCGGTGCCACCCATCTCCGTATCGATTGATTCGTCCAAGAGACTGTACTCTTCACCAGATACTTCAGCAGACTTCCAGAAGTCTGGGTTCTCGGAATTTCGCCACATTTCATTCAGAAAAGAACTGTAAGCAGCAGCAGGAACTTTGGACGCTGAGCGTGTAACCAGCTCATCCAGCCTGTTCTTGCGCACTGTGTAAGTAGGCGCCACGCTGCTAATCAGCATATTTTCAGCGTCAAGACGGACAGCGCTATACTCATGAGGGCGTTCAGACGCCGCCAGCACGTACAGCGGGGTATTGCCGTTGGCGGTTGACGCAGCGCCAGCGAAAGAGATACGAAGGTTCTCATCTGCGTTTGCTTGCAAAATAGGCAAACTTTTTTGAACTGTTTCCCCATCGGCTGTTGCGAGATAAACATACACTCGCAGCTGATGGCCGTTTAAAGAAGGTACGCGCTCAACTGCCCACTGCTTGCCGGGTATCTGTGTTATGCTTCCTGCGCTCATTAATGCGCGAAATTGATCCAAAGTTGCCATTATTTTAATTCACGAAAAAGTAAAACAAAAAGGGCGATGAGCTGTGAGCGGTGTTATGCAAAGTAGGTTTTGAATTGTGAGGAAGTCTGGTCGAGTTTATTGAGTTTCAATAAGTTTTGTTCTCTCGTCATCAAAATCTGAGAATTGCAAATCGAAGTATTTTATTGGACGGGCCGAACGCGACAAAGAACTCGAATCTGCATTCAAGTTCTCGATTTCGATTGATGACATCTGCACTCGATCCGGGAACTTGAGTACAGAGTGATGTTATTGGACAAAGTTTGGTCGATCGATCCGATGAATTTAATATGACCGACCGTAATATTCAAATTCAAAGTCATCGGCTGTCGCCCCTGACGAAACTCGGAATGAACTGTCGTCGTTTTCATTTCACGGAAATTGGCTTCATAAGATTTTTGAACTATTTTTCTGATGGGGCCGTTCTGGCGAATAGCTGACGAAGCTATCGACGAAGTTATTGACCTTTCACAGCCTGCAATATACTACACCCAGAAGGAAGACGATATCATAGAAATAGAAACAGACGTATTTCGCTCATCGCCAGTTAACGCTCCTCGCTCATCGCTATACAAAACAGTTTGCGACGATGAGATATTATGCTTTCCGTGCGTTGAAACGCCAATGCACTCGAAAAGCGCAGAAACTCCAATGACTGCAAACTTGCAAAAGACTAGCGACTCTCGCGCGACTCAGCGCTCATCGGACTCTAATGACACAATAAACACGCAAGAGTCTAGTTCGCGAAAGATAACAAGTGTTGACTTCAATGAGATAACGCAAAGCCTTGAAGCAAGCTTTAGTTCACATTCCGTGGGTGACGAAAAGAGTGAAAGTGTATGTGCTGAATGGGAAAAGTACTAAGGTCGGAAAAGAGCGAGCAGTTTACACATCAGTAAAAAGAAAACCCAAAGTTAAGAGTCAAATATCAATCAAAGAACGAAACCTTTCACAATCAGACATTGAAAGTATTGCAACTTATCGGTGCAAGTGCAAATCGTTTTGCTCGTTGATGTTTCACACATCAGCTTTAGCTGCTCAACGCGAAATGTTTTGGAACTTGTCTCAAAAAGATCGTAAAGAATGGATGATAAGAGATCTTATGAAGAGCGGGACCAGAACTTGTGACTCAAGATTCATATTTATGTTCTTCATATGTGACAGACCGGTAAGTTTGCCAAAACTGCTCATTAGGTTAATGAGCGGTTTTCCTTCTTTTTTATAAAATCCCCTTGAAGAATTTTTTTTTGTTCTATTCCTGAAAGTGTGCCAAAACTGCTCATTAGGTTAATGAGCGGTTTTCCTTCTTTTTTATAAAATCCCCTTGAAGAATTTTTTTTTGTTCTATTCCTGAAAGTGTGCCAAAACTGCTCATTAGGTTAATGAGCGGTTTTCCTTCTTTTTTATAAAATCCCCTTGAAGAATTTTTTTTTGTTCTTATTCCTGAAAGTGTGCCAAAACTGCTCATTAGGTTAATGAGCGGTTTTCCTTCTTTTGTTTCAAATCCCCCTTGAAGAATATTTTTTTGTTCGTATTCCTGAAAGTGTGCCAAAACTGCTCATTAGGTTAATGAGCGGTTTTCCTTCTTTTTGAAAAATCCTCCTTGAAGAATATTTTTTTGTTCGTATTTCTGAAAGTGTGCCAAAACTGCTCATTAGGTTAATGAGCGGTTTTCCTTCTTTTGTTTCAAATCCCCTTGAAGAATATTTTTTTGTTCGTATTCCTGAAAGTGTGCCAAAACTGCTCATTAGGTTAATGAGCGGTTTTCCTTCTTTTTGAAAACATTCACTTTGCTGGTATATTTACAGGTGTGTTCGGCCTTCTACCAGAAGGTTTACAAAGTAAGCCAAGGCTATTTCTGCGACGTACGCGAGCGCGTTCTCTCTGGAAGAACGAATTTCATTCACGGGCTGACTGGCAGTGAGGCAAATCGGCGTTTGTCCAACAAAAAATCAAATGTCGTCGCCTTCGTGAATAAATATGCGGAAGAACAGGGCGAACCTCAGCCTCATAAACCTGAGACGCATCTCCCGTCGGGGAAGACAAGAGAAGAGATTTGGGATGACTATCTCGATTCTTTATCTATTCACGACCGCAAATCCAAGGAAGTCTCCTTGCCGTACTTCTACGAAATCTGGAAAGACGAGTTCAAATCTTGGCTCAAAGTTCCGAAGTGCAAGCGTTTTTCGCAGTGCAGTGTATGTGCTTCGATCAAACTCTTGAAGGAGGGCACACCTAAATCCCAGCACGGTAAGCTAAATTTTGAAAAATACAGTATTTGCATTTGTTTTACGTTGTTTTAGAAGTTTGTATATTAAAACGTTTTTTTTTTTCAGGTCAATACGACAAAATGCGAGAGGTGCACCTTAACCAAGCGCGTGCCGAGCGTGAGAAGTTCTACAAACACGGCCGAAAATCTAACATGACTAAGAGCATCAAGGAAAACAAGACGTGGTGGAAATATTCCTCTGTCATCATTGACGGGATGACCCAATGGACGACGCGCCTGCCGCATTTCAGGCGCATGCCATCATATCTGGACCGAAAGGACTTCTTGGACGTGCACAATATGGGTAGCATCATCGAAAACGTTGGCCGGTTTATGGACTTCAACTACGCGAATTACGGTGACGACGCCAACTTCCTGCTGAACGTGCTGCATCGTGACGTCACTCGAATTCAAGAGCACCGTCGTAAAGGGGATGGCGAGGAACCGTACCCGATGCCGGAAGTGTTATACGTCCAGCTTGACAACGTGGGCACCAACAAGAGCATTATGCTTTTGGCGTATATCTCTTGGTTGGTTATGTCTGGCGCGTTCAAGAAGGTGAAGGTGAACTTCCTAATCGTCGGCCACACCCACGAGAACATCGACCAGATGTTCTCGCGTTTTTCTGTGCGCTTAAAACGCAAGCTTGCGATGACCCTTGACGAAATGATGGAAATCGCAAAGGAGTGTTTCTCGGATGGCATCTTCACGACCGCGGTGGCGAAAGTGCACGATTTGAAGACCTGGTTCGGTGGTCGCTACGAGAACGTCTGTGGCATCTCCACGCAGCAGACCTTCAAAGCGTTCAAGAACGAGGCCGGCGAAGTGGTCGTGCAATACAAGATGTATTCCACCGACAAGAAGTGGCTACCAGAGGAGGGCCTCAAGGTGTTGAACTGTATGCCCGAGAACCTGCCTGATTTTGTCAAACCGAAAGCCTTCTCCAAAGAAGGGCTTACGAAGCTCGAGGATCTGGTGGACGGGATGCGGACCATTTTGAGTACGACGTTTACACCTACCCACGAGGCGTGGTGGGCGGAGCTGTTGAGGAAGCAACGAAAGCTGACCGAGGAGGGCATTTTCGAGGAGCCCAATGTCCCGTTCGTTTTGCCGAGCAAATTGCACGCACGTTTGAATGCCCCTTTGGTGCATGCCCTGGAAGCTCCTCTCAGACTCGCCGAAGCGCAGATGCCAGCAGCAGCCGAAATTCCAGCCCGAATTCAAGAACGCGTAGAACGTGCACCGATTGCCGTGTACACGGGCAAACGTAAGGCGGTGAATCGGGCTGCTAGAAAAGCTGAAGCGTACGTGGCCAACCCGGTATGGGAGGTTTCGTTCGATCAGATGACCGTAAACAGCTACGCCGTTTGCTTCGGAGAAATCACGGGTGTGAAGGCCAACGATGTATGCCAATTCCGTGTCAAGCTCAACGGCAAAGAATGGTCGGACCCCCTGATGCTTGTCCGAGTGCATGCACGGATTGTCTACACGAAGGAGTTGAAGTACAAGTACCTGAAAGTGAAGACATACACGGACACTAAGGAGCGAAGACTCGGAAAGGTGTTGGCAGGGAAAGCGGGAGCCTTCTGGGAGAACGCATCCGATACGCCGTCAACTGAGCCCTTCAAAAGTGCAGAGATATTGCTAGCGTGGAACATCGCAGCTAACGAAGCAAAAGGTTGTATCCCAGAAGAACAGTATGGGCAACTTATAGTGGCACTGCTTGCGCAAAGAGCCAAGAAAAGACGAATTGATAACGGGCAAATGGAAGAAACCGAAGGCGATGAAGACAATAGCGAAAACGAGGGAAATGAGGAAGTGCCGACCTGTCCCGACCGGTCCAGAGCTGACCAGAGGTGTAAAGACCTAGACGACGGTAGCGATGTTGAAATGTGAATAGAATCAGTTGACTAAGACGCAAGAAATAGATGTACATAATGTAAATACGATTATTAGAGAAATCTGATATGGCAATTGCTCATTTCTTTTGTATGTCATGCTCGCTACCATTTACAGCACAGAAAATAAATTGCATGCTTCACCGTGTCTCGGAAACATTTTCGTACGTGTCTTGTAATTTTACCGTTGCGGAGGCCTGCGAGCAAAATTATTTTCAACATTAACATTTTCAGCACATATATTTTCTAAATATCGCCAAAAACAGCTAATGTCAATTATCTACCCTAATGTCAATTTCATCGAATAGCGTGTTTTTTTGCTTTAGCAATAACAACTAGCATTTTATTTTGTGTAAGCTTCTTGCTTTAGCATTATTACCTATCATGTTATCTTGTATTATATACCTGCCGTGTTCTCTAAGACACCGAATTCCGATCGAAGTTTGATCATAGTTAACATATATCACTTGCTTAGAACTCATATATCTACACGCATATATATCTAGATCGTGTGGTGCGGTGCGTGTGGGGAATTCTTATTATTTACGGCTCGTATATAGCCACAAGATATGGGTATCAGATTTTGGGTTTCACTTATGCTATCACAACAAACAATATATCGTTATGTTCGTCTATAACAAACCTTTATGTATGCAAAGTTTCATTCCAAAAGACCTCGTGACTCAAAAGTTATTCACGGTCAAGATACCCTATTATTCACGGCTCGTATATAGCCACAAGATATGGGTATCAGATTTTGGGTTTACTTATCCTATCACAACGAACAATATATCGTTGTGTTCGTCTATAAAATCCCTTTATGTATGCAAAGTTTCATTCCAAAAGACCTCGTGACTCAAAAGTTATTCACGGTCAAGATACCCTATTATTCACGGCTCGTATATAGCCACAAGATATGGGTATCAGATTTTGGGTTTACTTATCCTATCACAACGAACAATATATCGTTGTGTTCGTCTATAAAATCCCTTTATGTATGCAAAGTTTCATTCCAAAAGACCTCGTGACTCAAAAGTTATTCACGGTCAAGATACCCTATTATTCACGGCTCGTATATAGCCACAAGATATGGGTATCAGATTTTGGGTTTTACTTATCCTATCACAACGAACAATATATCGTTGTGTTCGTCTATAAAATCCCTTTATGTATGCAAAGTTTCATTCCAAAAGACCTCGTGACTCAAAAGTTATTCACGGTCAAGATACCCTATTATTCACGGCTCGTATATAGCCACAAGATATGGGTATCAGATTTTGGGTTTCACTTATGCTATCACAACGAACAATATATCGTTGTGTTCGTCTATAAAATCCCTTTATGTATGCAAAGTTTCATTCCAAAGGACCTCGTGACTCAAAAGTTATTCACGGTCAAGATACCCTATTATTATGTTTACTGTTCAGCTGTTCAGCTGTTCAGCTGTTCACCGCATGCACCGCCCTAGACGACACTCAAATATATACGTGATAACATTTCACCGCATGCACCGCCCTAGACGACACTCAAATATGTATGTGATAACATATGTCGGCGGATCCTCACGTGTTTCACTCTCGCGGGTTCAACAGATTCCGAAGACTCCTCAACGGACCGTTGCAATTGCGGTATGCTGGACAAGAAGGGTCAACTTGTAATATGCAAGGATACCAACCCCAGCCATGTCCCCGGGGAGAGGTGCACCCGGAAGCGCATGCATAAAGAGCTGCGATGCTATCGATGCGCCGGCCGCAGGCGAGGCACAAAGCAGCTGGACGAGTTCAATCGCGAAACCGCCATCGGCTTCGCCGCGCCCTTTACCTTGGCTTTACCCGAAGCTACGGACGCCCATCTTCGAGAGCGGTTCGCGAGCATGTGGACGGAAGCCTTGGACAAGATAAAGAACTGGGAAAGACTGCCACCGGGGGTTGTACCGTTGACCGGGGGCAAACTTGAGGTTTTCCACTCTTCTGCGGGAAGCGGAAGCTCGAAGCTGCAAACCGAATTCTATGATACCGTCCTGTTCGAGGAAGACCGAAAGCATCTAAACATCTTCGTGGACACCCTCAAGGAGCAGCTCCTTCAACGCGTTAAGGGAGACTACCTACTTGAGAATAGTGCTTTTCTTATCAACATGGACCTGGTGCAGCAGAAATCCAGGGGCAAGAAGGAGGTCGTTCTCTCGACCCTATCGGGTTGGCAACCATGGCATCTGGACCAACCGATGAACACACCCCTCGACGCACCCGCCCATCACTTGGCGGTTATCGGTCATCTTGGCCCAGCCTCTCCGACAAGAATCTGTACAGCCCCGCACATGGCCGTCGATGAGTTGTGCCAACGATTGGGCGCATCCAACCTTGAAGGAAGCACCCCCGACAAGCTTGCTTGCGATAGGGACTTCTTGGAGCAGTGTCCGCTCATGTTCGCCAAGGAATACCTCGATGCCTTCGCCGCGGATGTTGGCGGAAAGGCACGAGTGCAGTTGGGCGATTGCGCTCTTGTCGGCGGGGTACACCAAGGGGTCGCCAACTCGGATCGCACGCCTAGGGTTGTTTTCTCCGCGAACTTGGCCTTGCGGGGTGTGGCCTCCTACAACCCGGATGTGCAGTACAACCCGGCGAACACGGCCTTGTATTGGGGGTTTTGGGAATTCGGCGTCAAGGAGTACGTCAAATACCTCTTAGCGGGCACGGACCTCGCTGCCACATGCGATGCCCGACACCAGATGATTCTCAAGTCGTTGGCGGTGGATGTTTCAAACGGCTTGAAGAAGGCACTTGACGGCGCCGCAAACAGTTAGGAAAGTAGGAAAGTAGGAAAGCTACGAATAACTAGGCGAAATAACGGGACACACTAGGAATAGGTATTCCCTTACTTCTGGTTACCTTTGGTTATTAATGCGTACTTTTGGTTATGTTTCCTTACCTTCGCTTGATTTATATCCGACAGGCAGAAAATGACTGGCAGGGTCATCGAGCCGGCTTCAGAATGCCCCGGGGCTCATTCAAGAGGTCACGAGGACGACGCACGAGACCGAAACCGCAAGCGAGTCACTGGGATCAGTGATCAGGACGCTTGTGAGGGACTGAAGGGGAGTAAAATACTTATAAACCGACGAGTGTCGTGAAGTGAGGCAGCATTCAGTTTTATATACGTCGAAGCGACATGGCTCGCAAGGTCGCGTGAACGCGTAGGCCAATCAGAAAACACGAAGGGCTCGAGTTGTTTTTATAATCGGATTAATTACAGCGCGTATTTCGAATTCTGTCAGAGATACAGCGTGACCTGAATATTTATAGAAGCAGGCAGGTGGTAGGCGTGCACCGTACGTAGTAATAAGAATACTAGGAATACTAAATAGGTAGGAGGAGCTATTTCAAATTAAAAGTTGAAGAGTGGTTGAAGGCTTCTATCTTGAAGCCGCAACTAACTATTAGAATTATTATCCGTCCGTTAAAATTTTGACAATGTCTTCTGCGCCCCGTCGGCAACTCGCCCGTGGGGGGATGTTGAGGCAGAGTGCCTTGGAGTACAATGGTGCCCGGCCAGCGGTGCGGATTCTGTTCATCGGGAAACTGCGAATTTTTGGAGCCTCGGCTGCATAGGTCTGGTAATGGTTATGGTCGGCGCAGGACTGTTTGGAAAGGAAGACTAATTTATTGGTGTGGTTTCCAGGGTGCTGCTGAGCGGCTCGCAGGTCGCCCTGCGAAGCGACCAAGAGCGAGACCCCCAACTGGGGGTCATCAACAACAAGGTCAACCCGCCGCGGTTGACTTGAACAAGGAACCCGGCGCCGAAGAGGCAGCCGGAGCAGCAGAAGAAGGCGGCGGAGAAGAGCCATCCGCCGCGGAGGCAGAGCAGCCTGAGGTGAGGGTCGTCCCCTGGGATTCACCATTTTGACCTAGTTCCAGTGAAGTGGAGTGTGCCCCCGCCCCAACAGAGTAAGTGTACCCGCCCTCGCAATTTTGGGGTGTTTTTTTTTTCAAGACGTCCCTTGTTTCCTTGCACTTGGGTCTGCGGAGGCAGCAGGCAGCGTTGGGAGGATAGCTCCTCAACCACGCGCCCTGTTCCCGCAGGCAAGTCGGATCTGTAGTAGTGGTGTGCGGCGCTTGCTTGCATGGGTGCGGTGGGAGGATAGCTCCTCAACCACGCGCCGGTAGTAGGTTGCCTGGCTCTGTTTTTGTTGTTTATTCAAGACGTCCCTTGTTTCCTTGCACCTGGGTCTGCGGAGGCAGTAGGCTGCGATGGGAGGATAGCTCCTCAACCACGCGCCCTGTTCCCGCAGGCAAGTCGGATCTGTAGTTGTGGTGTGCGGCGCTTGCTTGCATGGGTGCGGTGGGAGGATAGCTCCTCAACCACGCGCCGGTAGCAGGTTGCCTGGCTCTGTTTTTGTTGTTTATTCAAGACGTCCCTTGTTTCCTTGCACTTGGGTCTGCGGAGGCAGTAGGCTGCGTTGGGAGGATAGCTCCTCAACCACGCGCCCTGTTCCCGCAGGCAAGTCGGATCTGTAGTTGTGTTGTGCGGCGCTTGCTTGCATGGGTGCGGTGGGAGGATAGCTCCTCAACCACGCGCCGGTAGCAGGTTGCCTGGCTCTGTTTTTGTTGGTTATTCAAGACGTCCCTTGTTTCCTTGCACCTGGGTCTGCGGAGGCAGCAGGCTGCGTTGGGAGGATAGCTCCTCAACCACGCGCCCTGTTCCCGCAGGCAAGTCGGATCTGTAGTAGTGGTGTGCGGCGCTTGCTTGCATGGGTGCGGTGGGAGGATAGCTCCTCAACCACGCGCCGGTAGTAGGTTGCCTGGCTCTGTTTTTGTTGTTTAGTCAAGTCGCCCCTTGTTTCCTTGCACCTGGGTCTGCGGAGGCAGTAGGCTGCGATGGGAGGATAGCTCCTCAACCACGCGCCCTGTTCCCGCAGGCAAGTCGGATCTGTAGTTGTGTTGTGCGGCGCAAGCTTGCATGGGTGCGGTGGGAGGATAGCTCCTCAACCACGCGCCGGTAGCAGGTTGCCTGGCTCTGTTTTTGTTGTTTAGTCAAGTCGTCCCTTGTTTCCTTGCACTTGGGTCTGCGGAGGCAGTTGGCTGCGATGGGAGGATAGCTCCTCAACCACGTGCCCTGTTCCCGCAGGCAAGTCGGATCTGTAGTTGTGGTGTGCGGCGCTTGCTTGCATGGGTGCGGTGGGAGGATAGCTCCTCAACCACGCGCCGGTAGCAGGTTGTCTGGCTCTGTTTTTGTTGTTTATTCAAGACGTCCCTTGTTTCCTTGCACTTGGGTCTGCGGAGGCAGCAGGCTGCGATGGGAGGATAGCTCCTCAACCACGCGCCCTGTTCCCGCAGGCAAGTCGGATCTGTAGTTGTGGTGTGCGGCGCTTGCTTGCATGGGTGCGGTGGGAGGATAGCTCCTCAACCACGCGCCGGTAGCAGGTTGCCTGGCTCTGTTTTTGTTGTTTATTCAAGACGTCACTTGTTTCCTTGCACTTGGGTCTGCGGAGGCAGTAGGCTGCGTTGGGAGGATAGCTCCTCAACCACGCGCCCCGTTCTCGCAGGCAAGTCGGATCTGTCTTTGTGGTGTGCGGCGCTTGCTTGCAAGGGTGCGGTGGGAGGATATGTAACTCCTCAACCACGCGCCCTTCCCAAGTTGTAGTTTTAGTCTTCTTTGTTGTCATATTACAGACGTTGTCGTATGTGCATGAGGGTTTGGAGGCCGGTGGCTCGGGAACGCGTGTTGAGACTTGTGCTCGACGCGCACTCAGAGCCGCGGCGAACCTTTATTCGTGGGAATGTCTGTCGGCCAGTGGATCGGGAACGCGTGTTAAGACCTTGTCTCGACGCGCCCCCAGAGCCGTGGTAGGACGCCCAAACCAGGTCATGTCGTTCCTTGGTTCTTCGCAACTGTCGGTGTTGAGTAGTCAGTGCCCGCTGCAGCATCATATCTCCGGGCGGGTACGCCAGCTGAGGTTTCCCTGGCTCTGTTTTGTTGTTTACTCAAGACGTCCCTTGTATCTTTGAACGTGGGTCTGCGGAGGCAGTAGGCGGCGTTGGGAGGATAGCTCCTCAACCACGCGCCCTTCCAAAGTTGTAGTTTTAGTCTTCTTTGTTGTCATATTACATACGTTGTCGTATGTGGATGAGGGTTTGGAGGCCGGTGGCTCGGGAACGCGTGTTAAGACTTGTGCTCGACGCGCACCCAGAGCCGCGGCGAACCTTTATTCGTGGGAATGTCTGTCGGCCAGTGGATCGGGAACGCGTGTTAAGACCTTGTCTCGACGCGCCCCCAGAGCCGTGGTAGGACGCCCAAACCAGGTCATGTTGTTCCTTGGTTCTTCGCAACTGTCGGTGTTGAGTAGTCAGTGCCCGCTGCAGCATCATATCTCCGGGCGGGTACGCCAGCTGAGGTTTCCCTGGCTCTGTTTTGTTGTTTACTCAAGACGTCCCTTGTATCTTTGAACGTGGGTCTGCGGAGGCAGTAGGCGGCGTTGGGAGGATAGCTCCTCAACCACGCGCCCTTCCAAAGTTGTAGTTTTAGTCTTCTTTGTTGTCATATTACATACGTTGTCGTATGTGGATGAGGGTTTGGAGGCCGGTGGCTCGGGAACGCGTGTTAAGACTTGTGCTCGACGCGCACCCAGAGCCGCGGCGAACCTTTATTCGTGGGAATGTCTGTCGGCCAGTGGATCGGGAACGCGTGTTAAGACCTTGTCTCGACGCGCCCCCAGAGCCGTGGTAGGACGCCCAAACCAGGCCATGTTGTTCCTTGGTTCTTCGCAACTGTCGGTGTTGAGTAGTCAGTGCCCGCTGCAGCATCATATCTCCGGGCGGGTACGCCAGCTGCGGTTTCCCTGGCTCTGTTTTGTTGTTTACTCAAGACGTCCCTTGTATCTTTGAACGTGGGTCTGCGGAGGCAGTAGGCGGCGTTGGGAGGATAGCTCCTCAACCACGCGCCCTTCCAAAGTTGTAGTTTTAGTCTTCTTTGTTGTCATATTACATACCTTGTCGTATGTGGATGAGGGTTTGGAGGCCGGTGGCTCGGGAACGCGTGTTAAGACTTGTGCTCGACGCGCACCCAGAGCCGCGGCGAACCTTTATTCGTGGGAATGTCTGTCGGCCAGTGGATCGGGAACGCGTGTTAAGACCTTGTCTCGACGCGCCCCCAGAGCCGTGGTAGGACGCCCAAACCAGGTCATGTTGTTCCTTGGTTCTTCGCAACTGTCGGTGTTGAGTAGTCAGTGCCCGCTGCAGCATCATATCTCCGGGCGGGTACGCCAGCTGCGGTTTCCCTGGCTCTGTTTTGTTGTTTACTCAAGACGTCCCTTGTATCTTTGCACCTGGGTCTGCGGAGGCAGTAGGCGGCGTTGGGAGGATAGCTCCTCAACCACGCGCCCTTCCAAAGTTGTAGTTTCAGTCTTCTTTGTTGTCATATTACATACGTTGTCGTATGTGGATGAGGGTTTGGAGGCCGGTGGCTCGGGAACGCGTGTTAAGACTTGTGCTCGACGCGCACCCAGAGCCGCGGCGAACCTTTATTCGTGGGAATGTCTGTCGGCCAGTGGATCGGGAACGCGTGTTAAGACCTTGTCTCGACGCGCCCCCAGAGCCGTGGTAGGACGCCCAAACCAGGTCATGTTGTTCCTTGGTTCTTCGCAACTGTCGGTGTCGCAACTGTCGGTGTCGCAACTGTCGGTTTCTTCAACATGTGTTTGAACATGATGTAAAAAGTACATTCTGTAAATAGTATCGAGTCTCCCCTTGCCTGGTTTGTATTCCCTTACAGCATGTTATTTCTTCTTTGGAAATGCACACGTGGGTCTTTCCGGTGTCCTTCTTGAAAGTGTGTAACAAGCCTGAAGGGGGAGTATGTTATCTCCGGACAGAAGCCTGGACGGAGAGGATGTTACCTCATGTAAGTGTCGGGAAGGCGTGTTAACACCTTGTCTCGACGCACCCCCAGAGCCGTGGTTGGACGCCCCAACCAGGTCATGTCGCTCCTTGGTTCGGTCGGTCCTTCGCAACCGTTCCTGTTGACTAGTCAGTGCTGGCTGTGGCATTTCCTGCGGAAGCGCTGTCCATTGTTTTTGAAAATCCGGCGGAACCTACGGGTATTTTCCGGTTGCCGCCCTGGTCCTGGTGGTCCGTGCTGGAAATCACTGGAAAGGGGTGGGGATATGTCCTATTCCTAGTCCGCCGAGGGCGCAAAGAAAAAACCCAGGCGCTCCACCGCGAGTCGCCGGAGAATGAAAAAAATCAAGGGAGCTTCGGCGCGGAGCGCTGCCTTAAACGCCATTGCCTCGATGGCCGAAGCTCAGGGGAAAGTGGCGCCGCCGCGCACCCTGTTCGTCGGACCTTGTGTGGACCATTGGGCTGATCTCACGGCATCGGATAAGCGGCAGTCGTTATGCTCCCGGTTCGACGATCCGGCAGTCCTGCGCGCGCTGGCGATGGCATGCGGAATTGGGGAGGTTCGGCATGCAGCCATCCGATTCAAAACGGCTTTGGGGGAGGCAACCGATGCTCGAGGCGGGTACGGGAAGCTGAAGATCGGGTGCTCCCTGAACCAGACTGTCCCCTTGACTTACAAGGAGTTCAGCCGGAGCAGTTTCACGCGAGGTCAGAGGTTCATGGAGTGTGCGCGGGAGTTGTACATGGCTACCCTCGCGTGGCGGGAGGCACCTGACTTCGTGGCGCCTCCGCAGCACTTTGGGATTCGCCTGAAGCCAGGGTCGGAGTCTGCTCCCATCCCGTTCCTCATGTTTGGGGACCACGGGGTCTCCCTGGAGCGGTTCTTAGATTCTCCAACCTCCCCGCTATCCCTGGCCTTCAAGAAGCAGCTGTGCCTCCGGCTGCTCGGCGGACTACGCGAGCTACACGGAGCAGGCATTGCGCATGGAGACCTGCGGGCAGGCAACGTCGTGCTCTGCCCTACCAGGCCAGATAGCATGGTGTTCATTGACTTCGGATTGGCGCGGCGAGAGCACCGAGCCGGCCTGCCGGTCGACGGCTTCCACAGGGAGCGCTGGGCCTCGGCGGCGCCCCTGAACCAAGCGCCAGGGTCTGTGTATGCCCCCGAGTATTCGCGAACTGGTCCCACTGCCGCGACGGATATGTGGGCGGTGGGAGCACTGCTTGTGCGGATCTTCATTCGTGATCCGCACGACGGGCTGCGAGGGGTTTCCGACGACGACAGCAAGCGA
Organism: Cymbomonas tetramitiformis; assembly: GCA_001247695.2. NCBI lineage: Eukaryota > Viridiplantae > Chlorophyta > Pyramimonadophyceae > Pyramimonadales > Pyramimonadaceae > Cymbomonas > Cymbomonas tetramitiformis. The sequence continues at coordinate 8,233 of LGRX02029383.1, read as the reverse complement.
ACCGTGCCAACTGTCATCACGGGCCGGGTGCAGACTGGATTCGTGGCCCAGAGCCTATGGTGGTTGATACTGGACTGCTGCCAGGAAGATCCTGGGAAACGGCCGTCAGCAGCCAAGCTTGCTGCGGCCTTGGAGGCCACGCGCATCGAGTCTGAAAGCAAACTGGTTCCTGCAGAGCTACCTCGATGTTGGTCGAAATATCAGTTGTAGGAGTGCATGTTCCAAACCGCAACAGTTAGCCCGAGCTGCGAGGAAACCTGCAATGCGTTGCCGGGGTAGAGTAAGACGTAACACGTACTACTCTATTTTGTAATAAAAAGTGTATCTTCCTTGCTGGGCACTGTACAAATTGTGTGCGCCAGCCACCGTGACTGCTGTACAACTCTGGTTTGTTTGTGCGTTGTGCCTAGGCTAGCTCTTTCGGCTTGCTCATCGCTGTGAATGACTCGCGGTGTGATATCTCATCTTGTTACACGCACCGTTTGCTGAAGGGTGGTGTGCGGCGCTTGCTTGCATGGGTGCGGTGGGAGGATAGCTCCTCAACCACGCGCCGGTAGCAGGTTGCCTGGCTCTGGTTTTGTTGTTTCTTGAAGACGTCCCTTGTTTCCTTGCACTTGCGTCTGCGGAGGCAGTAGGCTGCGATGGGAGGATAGCTCCTCAACCACGCGCCCTGTTCCCGCAGGCAAATCGGAACTGTAGTTGTGTTGTGCGGCGCTTGCTTGCTTGCTTGCGGTGGGAGAATAGCTCCTGAACCACGCGCCGGTAGCAGGTTGTCTGACTCTGTTTTGTTGTTTACTCAAGACGTCCCTTGTATCTTTGCACTTGGGTCTGCGGAGGCAGTAGGCTGCGTTGGGAGGATAGCTCCTCAACCACGCGCCTTGATCCCGCAGGCAAGTCGGATCTGTAGTTTTGGTGTGCGGCGCTTGCTTGCTTGCTTGCTTGCTTGCTTGCTTGCGGTGGGAGGATAGCTGCTTTAGAGAAGGGGTGCTGGGTGGAACACGCAGCGGGAGAGTGGTGTTCCAATATGGTGCACCACCTACCCTTCGGCGGATAAGGAGTCTTTGCACACGGAATCCTTTCAGGCTCGCCACGATGTGCTCCTGGATCAGCACATCTTCGTGGGCAGAGGAACTGCTGAGACCATGGGTGCCCTTGACGTAGCCATCGCCGAGGTGAAGCAGGCAGTGAGCGCCGCCATCTAGAAGGCGCTGGATGGGGAGTATCGGGGGATTCTGGTTTGGATTGCTACCTGCCATGATGCCATGAACTCCTATGCGAACGCAGTGGAATCGTTGCGCACGATGGAGCAGGCGATCCCGAAAGCGTCAACCAGGACGGTTGTACGTACCGGCCAGTTGAATAAGCAGAGGGAATTGACGAGTAAAGCTTGGGAGCACGTGATAAAAACTGTCAGCAAGGGGTGGAAGCTGGCGCAGTTGGCTTTCGAGGACCCTGCGAAGCTTCCAGAGTTTGAGAACAAGGAGTTTGAACACCTGCGGAGCTTCTTGGTGGTACGCCTACGGCTATGGGAGGAGATGGCGACCAGGGGCGTTCGGGAAGTATCTGCGGCATCCAATTTCCATATGCAGCAGTGGGGTGCGCAGGCGGCGACGCTTGAGGAGTACGAGCCCTACCTTACGGTGAAGGGGTTGTTCTCCGACAGCCTGGCTGTCAGGAAAAGCCCGGTTATTGTTGCGCCGGATGCCCGTTATACGGTGGATGCGACCTGGCCAGGACCAGCGCAACAGGATGAGGGGAGCGCCCCGGCTCGTCTACGGCTGGTACTGGATTACATGCATTCGTTGATGATGACAGGACTGGAGGGGATAGCGGAGAGGCATGGGTGGCGCGAATCTGAGACGGTCTCGCAGTTCTACTATTCCCCGGCCTTCATTGGGCGCACCCTTAACAGTGGGACCCAGATACTGCACAGGGACATAAGACCCGGTTCCATGGAGGCCAGGCTGGGGATGCAGCCGGTGCGAGGGGAGTCGGGCATCCATACCTTTTCAGGTCTGCTGTGCCTCGACGACCAGGCCTACACTGAGGTGATGCCTGAAACTGTTGCGTCGGAGTACGCCGATGGTCTGCCAGCGGCGTATCAAGGATATCCCACCAGTCACCCTTTCCAGCGTGCTCGCCTAGGTGGTGGTCCGGGGTGGTTGATGATGTGGCCGGCCACCCACGTTGCCCACCGGGGTGTGTGCCCGGGCAAGAATTTTCCTTCCGTGGGGGACCCTGTACACACGGGCCACCCACCGCGCCTCCCTCTTCAGCGGTCACTGTCCCTCTGCATCTTCGGTGCGGTGACGGTGCTCCGAGGGGGGGTGATTGACCTCATGAACACCGTGGACACGTTGCCTCACCAGGTAGAGGAGATGTATGGCCTACCGGTCCGCATGGTGTGCTTCGCGTAGACTCACGCGCAACGGTCTTGAATACCGTGTAGTGAAGCTGCGTGACGCCGCGCGGGATTTCCTGAAGCAGCACGCCGCGCAACTTTTCCCTTGGCATGATGCCGCCACTCCAGATACACTGCGCATAAAGAAAGGCAGCAGTGAGCATGAATGGATGCTGGTGCTTGCGGCCATGGCCAGACGGGTGATTCAGTGTTACCGGATTATTCCTCCAGCCGACATACGGATCATGCTGAATGAAATTGAGCAGGGGTCAGCAGGAGCAGCACTGAATGTAGCGCCTTTCAGCATGGTTCATTTCTGCCCCCCAGATGACATCCAGCTCGAGAGCAGAGTGCCGATCCGGGTTGTTCATTTCGTGCCCGTGGATACATACCCCGGCCACTGGATGCGCATCGCGCCGAAGGATGAGCTGGCAGAGGAGGCCAGAAAATCTGCAGACCTGGCGGCGGCGGCGGCGCCCAAGAAGAAGGGGGGCAACGTCAAAGGCGGCGTCAGGGAAACGTCGTAGGGCGCGGTTATGTCTTCATATCACCACATCAGGTGACATGCATGCACCACCGTCTGCGCTTGCGATGTGTTTTTGATGATGATGTGTGTGTATCCTGGTGTAGGCATGGGGCATGTCATGGTAGTAGTGTCACGTATCACGTATGGGGCGCGTCACGTATGGGGGCATGTCACGTGTGTCTCCCCGACTATGCTGTGGCGGCAAGGGGGGATGCTTATTATGTACGGCGTGGTCGCATGAACGTGTCCTCAGGTACACACTGATCATGATCGTCCGATCAAGCTGGCGGGCACACCGTACTCCGTCTGCTTCACCCGGGCTGCTGTGGAGGAAGCAAACCAGGCAGCTTTTGGCAAGAAGAAAGTGTCTGCACGCCGTAGCTTGTGTTGCTATTGCTATCAGAAGGTTGCAACAGGCAGGTGTGACCGGTGTGAACTCGCAGTGTATTGCTCAGTAGAATGCCAGCAATCGCACTGGAAGAACCCGCCACCGGCCGCCCCCTCCTTAGGAAAGCACAGTGGCAGCTGTATTCCAAAAGGGCAAGAACTTAATGTATTAAGGGCGACGGAGGCAGCTCCTGCCGGCACCCGAAGGACGCATGGTCCTTGGACGAGCCCGAGGAGGAGCACGGTCTCACCGGCGGCGACAGTGCAGCGTGCCCGTGCACTAGCAAGCTTCGTGAGGCAAAACGGCTTGAAGGCTGTCGCCGGTAGGAGTTAATAAGCCGTGACATGTTAGCCGGAGCCGCGCATGAAACCTGCAAGGATACGATATACTAATAGAGTATAGAATAAATCATGATAGAGTAACACTTAGCACGTACCTATTTGGTTTTAATACTAATTCATGGGTCTTCCAGGCGCACAACATGCCTTCCCCGTGATTGCTGTTCAACCGTGCATTGTTTTCCGGTTGGCCTGTGCTAGGTCTTGCGGGTGTGCCAGCGGAGTTTACCCATTGCTTACAGGCTGGTGCGTGTGGCAGTTGGAATGGATAAACTCAGAAACCGGGAAATCCTTGCCTGTCAAACTGAACTGGGCAGTCACCCTGGAGAACAGCAGATTCGTCCCGCCGCCCTGGTGTATTCAAGGCAAGATTGTGAAATTTGACCCACAGCATGTATGGACCCCGGCACCAACGGATGAGGTTCCTGAAGGCTCCTATGACAGGGAATACGAAAACAGACCACCGACCGGTTACGTCGTGGTAAGGTTGTACGACAAACAGGCGGTCGCGGAATGGGGCCGGCACTGTGCCTTACGGTGGAATGAGTATGCCGCGATTGTGGAGTCAGAGCGTCAGCGGGGTGATATCCCGGCCATCACTGATCCGTCGGATGCGGAGGAAGATGACTACGTTAGCGAGACTAGTAGTGAGAATGAAGACTAAAGTAACAAAGAAAACACCTAGCCCTTCGGGCGTATGAGTGAATTAATATCCCCCACCCTACGCTGGCCCGGAGGATGGAGACTATTACATTAAGTTCTACCATCGTGGCGTGCCGGATAATCGTGAATAAGTATGCTGCAGACGACGTTACTATGTACTATCGTAAAATTAAAGTTATTATCCAGTGTGATATGCCTGACCAATACGTCGGTCGCACCTCCTGCACCGCTGTTTTGTGCACGTGGGTGCGTTGGGAGGACAGCTCCTCAGCCACGCGCCGCGTGCACTGACGGTGCCTTGGCGCGAATGTAGTTGTTGGTGTGTTTTTCATTCAAACTTCATGCTCGGACCACCTGCGCCTGCTTTCCCCGCCTGATGCGGAATGCTTCTTGCACCGTGCTCTGCAGTTGGGACCCGAGGAAGAAGTACTTGCAGTGCAAGCCATTGCAGAAAGAGGCCAGCCGCGGGAATTGCACGTACAGGTGCTGTGGCACACGCACACCACAACGTGGGAGCCCGTGACCGGGAGGCACCTCAACACCTCCATTCTCGCCCTCCCCATGTTCCGGGAGTATGTTATGCGCGCAAACCGCCCTGACCCAGTGCCAAGCGATCTGCCCCTCTGCGGGCACGCCAATTGGTTCTGCTCGGTGTGCGCTTCGTCGTACAACCCTGAGGATGCTGACAACGACCAGATTGAGCGGGGGGTGGTTGACCCCCCCCAGACGAAGGCTCCGGCTTAACGGCTGCCGGGCTGGCCTCTGCTGGGAGTGCTACCAGCGGATCATGCAACACCAGAGGCGCACCGCCCGCCGATGTCCTCAGTGCAATCGGTTCTTTGAGCACCCGGGTGGCAATTGGGATGAAGAGCCCATCCCTGAGGACCTGCTGCAAGGGGTGCATGAGCGCCTGACATTGAAGCTCGCACGTGCCAGCACGGAGAAAGCACGCCGCGACATACAGAGGTCGATTGATGACATGCCGCTGCTTAACGCACACACTTCTCGCGAAGCCGCCTGAGCGTGCCACCTAGTCCGGGCCGCGGACCCAAAAATAAATTTCAAATATGTACAGATTTTACTAACTGTGCTCGCAGGACTTAACGGCACGCAGACATGGACAGTGCCAACCACAACAAGACAGGAGACACAACGGCCACATGAAGATTTGGCCCACCCACTCCCGCCCTACTGCTTTGATGCCCGTTTTCTGCACCTAATTAACGGTTTTTCGAACGCGCAGGGCAAAAACGGCACCCAGGGCGTCAACGAAACCCTCAACAACACACGCCAGCACACTCTAAAACCCCTCCCCGGAAAATCCGACAGCATGCTCAACGCACAGCTCCTCAAAGCACTCCGTCCAAAGACCAAATCGAGGACAGACGGGAGTCGCAAGCGAGAATCGGAAGGTGCCAAACTTCCAGCCAAACGATCGAGGCTGCCAGAAATCGTGAGTATGCCAGTCCTTGACGAGCAGGACTCGCCCATGGGTGAGACCGCTGAGCTCTCACAGGAAGAATTCTCAACCCCCACTGAACTGAATACACCCGGGGACGCCACGGCAACGCCGACATCCCCAGGGGCGGTCGATCTCTCCGGGCCCCCAAGTCCTTACGAGGAGCCTGCACCGCGAAAGCAGTTCAGGTGGGGAACGGCTGAAGTGAAAACCTTCAAGCCAGACAAAAAACAAAACAAACAAAAAATAAAATCGGGTGCCACGAGCCCCACCGGCCCACGGGCTGAGGGCCCTACGGGGACGGATAAGGGACGAGTCCCGACAAGAATAGTATACTGGAATATCCCGGTTCAAGATATCAGACAGTCAGTGAACCAATATAGATAAACTCTCTTAAGAAATAAACCCTAAGCTAGATATACCCGGAACGGTCACGGAGTCAGGATTCACGGCCATGAATCTGAAATTCCCGGCCGTGAATTCCGAGGAACGGTCTCGAGTCTAGCTACCTGTGACACTCGGTGGCACAGGCTTACGGATCAGTCACGGTCCAGTGTTGGCTACCTAGGAATCTGTCATCGGGGCCTGCACCGGGACTCCCGGTCAGGGCTGCCTATACAGATTTCAGCACACCACCCCAGCACTGTGGGTGGTGACTGACAGGTAAGTCAGAAAAGTCAAGATAAGTTAGGGTAGGAGCTAGGGTGACAAACCTAACTGCTAATTCAACTGTGCCATTCTGATACACAAATTGAACCCCTCTAGCCGGCACAAGTGCAGAAATATACAGGTACTCAGGTCCTGCTAAACTACTGAAAAGCACTGTGGCAGCAAACCAGATTGAAGATTGTAGATGTCAAAGCAAAGCATAAACCAAATTGAAGACCATGTTGAGGTCAAAGCACATCTCAGTGCACCACCAGAAAGTGGTGCACTGCCAGAGCCAGAAGTAAAGCTACTCGGGGTCAAAGTCCAGAGGAGCACCGTCACCACAATGTCCACGGTAGTAGCTTGCAGCACTGCCCTCCAGTGGGTCAGGCGGCCGGTGAACCACCGTCGCAGCACCCAGGGAGTGCAGTACTGCATCCAGAGTGACGGGGTCCAGCTCGGATATACCGGGGTAGATGCATAAGTCTCCCCTGCACAGCACAGGCTGCGGTGCAGCCCGACACGATACCTGTACAGAGTCGATGTCATTGGCCGCCGTGTAGGCGGCAGCTCCCACCCCCATGATCGAGATCAAAAGAAAGAGAGAGACAAAGTAAGGAAACCCCCACGGGCCCGCGTGTGCGGGGAAGCCCCATGGCGGCTTGCCACATCCGTAAGTGCGGGAAGCACCACCAGACTCAGTCACGTGGGCTGCGGGCTCTGACGCATGATTAGCCGAGATGGCCGGAGCCCGCGGCTTGACGGCGAAGCTGCCGTCTGCAAAATCCTCGTAGTCGTCGGTGTCGTAGCCGGTCAGGTCAACCGGCGCAACCGCGGAGTGGTTGGCAGTTTCCACAACCCCCGCGAATTCACCGCCGGACTTCTCCGTGGTGGTCACCCGCGTCGATTGAAGGGACACAGGCGGGCCGTAGCCGTAGAGCTTCAGGAGCTCTTGCTCATTCTCCAAGACAGGCATAGCAGGGGCCGGCACGGCGGATGCCGATGCCGCCGCACCACCTGCCGGAACCTGCTCCTCTGGTGTGATACCTGCGCTTGCAGTGTCACACACCAGAGCCGAAGCCTGCGTCGCAATGCCCCCAGGCGGCGGGAAAGAGGCGTGAGTGTAATGTACCTTAGGCTCTACCGCCGCGTTGACCTCCGCCGCGAGGTCGTCCAGCCGCTGCAGGATGTCGTCACCGGACGTCTCCGCCACCGGTGTCACCGCGTCAACGGAGAAGCCGTAGGCCGACACGTCGACGCCTCCCACAACGCCCCCGCACAGCACCGCTGGCGGACCGTACACCGTCGCCGCGCGGGCAAAGGCCTCGGCTCCATCATCCGCCGCCTCCTGAAAGACAGCACACATGGCGAGGGCATGCACGCCCTCCGCATCCTCGTCGTCGATGGGGATACAGAAAGCCGCGGCCGAGGTGGGGGAATGTTGGCGACCGCCAAGCGGGCAGTCGCGGTAGAAATGATAGAGGTCCTTACCAGTCTTCTTGCAGCGGGTACACAGCGGCTTAGCCCGCTGCTCGTCACGATCGTAGCCCACCGCCGGTGGGGATTGGACCCCCATGCGGAAGCCCCGCGGTGACTGCCCGCGCTGCTGCTGCCGGCGCTGCCCGTGCTGCCGCTGCGGCGGATCCCGCTGCTGCTGCACCACCGGCGGAGCCGCCCCGCACTGTCGCCGCACCAGCTCGGTCAACTCCTTGATCTTGTCCAGTAGCACCTGGTGCTCGCTGCCGGGGAGCAGAGCCGACGCGCCACCACCTGCGGGCTTGGCCACGATGGCCTTCCCAACGTCCGTCTG
>LGRX02029382.1:0-20682 GCA_001247695.2 Cymbomonas tetramitiformis | reverse complement strand
CGCAGGCGTGTGGCCGTATTTGTCCGCATGGCTGAGGTCCGCGCCGGCATCCTGCAGCATCCTCAGCGCCTCCACGTATCCCCTATCCGCAGCCTCGCGCGCAGGCGTGCGGCCGTATTTGTCGGCATGGCTGAGGTCCGCACCGGCATCCTGCAGCACCCTCAGCGCCTCCACGTCTCCCCTATCCGCAGCCACGTGCGCAGGCGTGAAGCCGTCATTGTCGGCATGGCTGAGGTCCGCGTCGGCATCCTGCAGCACCCTCAGCACCTCGACGAATCCCCCAGCCGCAGCCTCGTACGCAGGTGTGCGACCAGCATTGTCGGCATGGCTGAGGTCCGCGCCCAGTTCGCGTAACACGCGCAGAGCGTCCGCGTGACCCGGCATGGCAGCCCGATGTGCGGGTGTCTGGCCGTTATTGGCGGCATGGCTGAGGTCCACGGCTGGCTTCTCAAAAATTTGCATAACCAAAGTCACTGTGTCATGCTCAGCGCCCAGCACCACGTGCACCTGTGTCCCAAGTTCCCGCAGCACCTCCACGAACCCTCCCGCCGCAGCCTCGTGTGCGAGGGACGCGCCGTTCTCATCGACCACACTACTGAGGTCTGCGCCCGCCTCAATCAGCACTCGCATCACCTCTGGATGCCCCCGCTTCGCCGCATACCAGACCGGCGGGCGGTCCTGCCCATCAAGGGCACGCAGACAGTCCGTGGACAGGAATAATTCCCGCAGCGCCTCCGCATGCCCCCCCGCGGCGGCCCTGTGTGCGGGTGTCTTGCCGTCATTGTCAGCATGGCTGAGGTCTGCGCCAGCTTCCTTCAATACTCGCAGCGCCTCTGTAAATCCCCCTTCGGCAGCCACGTGTGCGGGCGTTCTTCCCTCGAGAGCAACGTGGTTGAAGTCGGCGCCAGCGAACTTGGAGGTCATGTCGGCAGACAGAACACCCGTAACGCTCGGAGATGCTCTCCAGAGCACCCTCAGCACCTCCGCGTGGCCCCGGTCAGCCGCGTGCCACACCGCGTTGAGACCATCCCCGTCGATGGCGCGCATGCAGGCGATGGGGTCAGGACATACTTTAAGCACCTGAGCAGCGAGCTTTGCATCACCCCACCAAGCCGCCCAGTGCAGCAGCGTGCGCCGATACCGGCGACCAGTGTCCTCCGTGGCCGCTCTGTCCAACAGCAGCGAGCACACATCCATGTGCCCTTCGCTTGCGGCCTCCATCACGGGCGTGTTGCCGGAGCTCACCTCGCGAATGGGGCGGAACACACCCCCTCCCGGAGGAGCCGCAAAGCATTTCCACGGCGTTTCTCCAAAATTGAAGGCGAGTGTGCCATGACATCCTGACCAGCTGGCTGCGGGAAACATGTGAAGTCCAGCCATACCCTCACCCATCGGGTGCTCCACCCATGCAGAGCCATCCCGCGATACAAACACACTCCGTGCGTCGCAGTCAATCAGCATTCCAATGGTACACGATAGGCTGAGGGGAGCCTCAGCTGCTGCAGCAGGTTCGGAACGAGCGTCATGTGGCAGCGCCGCCACACCCGAAGAGCCGTGCCATTCGCCGGTGTCCCGCAGCCCGCACGACCACTCGTTCATCCCAAGCTGAAACCCGAGCTGTTGATACCAGAGTTGAAGATCCATTTGATCCATCGTTCCTTGCGCTCTCAAATCGGATGATTCTTTTGGGGCAATATCCACCAGCAGCGCGTCCACCACCGCGTCCACGATCATCGGATCTAATGCATCTTGCAGACGCCCGGTCATGTGGTCCCAGTTCATCTGGGTGGAATCTCGTTCACTCCATCCAATACAAAAACCCATCGCAAGCATCTCTCTCTGTTTCTCGTCTGGCAGCGCGCCTTTGAAAAAGTTCCAGTCAAGATTGACCTCCACCTCGCACCGCCAGCGCCCTCTCCATGGTGAGGCCGCGGGAGCGCCGACGATGCCGTGCTCGAGCACAAAGTCGTCCCTGCCACCGATTGTGATCAGATTTCCTTGCCCGAACTGAACTACGTGTCGAGCAGCTCTGACATGGAGCTCTTCGTTATGCTCCACCCCTTTATCGAGTATGTCAACAGAGGGAAGACGTTCGGGAATCAGACTGTACGGGACGGTGGCGATGAGCTGGACGCGAGGTTGCAGCTTGCTGCGTATTTTCACATCAGCACCTGCCGCGCGCAATGCGGCTACCACCTGCAGGTGCCCGTGATGCGCTGCGCAGAACACCGGTGTGCGCTCCTCGTCATCGCGCCTTCCTACCAGACCCTCGAACGACTTTGTGCCCTTCAACTCCAGCAACTTGGATGCTGCGAAGTAGGAGCCCTCAGCAGCCACCACGTGTAGCAGCGTGCCCTGATTGCGCTTAGGCAAGGTGCCGCTGAGCACCGATCTCATGTTGCGCAGAAGCGCGTCGATGTCATCACCCGTACTTTTTATTGAAGACTGATCTTGACAGCAGCGCTCTGCCCACTCCAAGCAGATCAGCATCTCCTCCAAAAAGTCTGCATCATCAATGAGCATATCCACCAGGAAGTCCCGCACAACGTCCTCCTGCCACAGCTTGACCTGCACCCACTCCGACTTCGCCACCCTCTGGCCAATCGCTATGTCACTTTCCTCCCCCTCCGCGACGTTGATCTTGTTGGGATATTCCTGCCCACCATCGAGGATTGGACTAGGGTCGGCATGCCGCTCTGCAGGCTTTTCTGCGCTGTTCTGCCTACTTTGTGTTTGCAACTGCCTGAGCTCAGAGATATCCACCGCAAGATCTCGGAAGATCTTATGTAACATGCCACGCAGTGCCTCGGCGCAGAGATACTCTTGTACGGTTTTGTGGATGAAGGATAGCTCGGCGCCGTTGTTCTGCACCGGCGCTACCTTTTGCACCGTTGGCAAAAGCTTGCTCCCCCGTCCCCACAGGAAAGGGTCCCAGATGCTGCCCTGGTGGAACAGCTCGCTGTCGATCCGGGTGTGCACTTTGGACACGCTGCTGCACACCATCTGCACGGCCAGGCGCTGCGAGTACTCCAGGGACTCGCGCCGCACCGTCTCTGCTGTGTGCTCCTCGCTGCCGGCACCTGCTGCCTTTCGTTCCACATACTGCCCCACGAAGATGGCGTACATGTGGCTGCGCCGCACCTTCGTGCGCCTCAGTGTGTCGCGCAGCACATGCGGCACCACGTCGTCACAAATCACCTTCTCCATCTCAAGCAGCTTTCCTACCGCGTCCACCATCCCGATCTTCGTGCCTGGATCCGACTCAACCTCCGCGCCTGTGCCAGTGCCAGGCGTGCACCCCGCCTGCCGATGGACGCCGCACTGCGCCTGTGCGAGTTGCACTAGTTTTGGGTTCAGGTGCATGCGTCTTTCCTTGAGCGCCTTAAAGACCTCAGAGGAGAGCTCTTTTAAAGCTGAGAGGCCCTCCTCCTTCGTGCGCTCTTCAGCCGTCCCGTCCAGCGCCTTCTGAACCTTCTGAAGGATGAGCAGCTCGCTGCCGCTGGGGCTCTCGCGCTGGCCGATGCAGTTGTCCGACTTACTCCGCCACTGGCAGATCTGCTGCCATGTCAATTGCATAGCGAACTCGTCGAGGATCAGCATGAGCTTCTGCTTGATGGATGTCTCCGTGCTCTGCATCACCTGCAGCTGCGGCAGCACCTCCATCACGATTTCCATCGTGAAGGGCGTCGTCGTCAGCTCAACAAGCTCTGGAATGAGGTCGAAGGCTTCCTTGTAATCTTTGAAGAGCAGAGCCCGGTCCTCTCCCAGTGCTTTTGCCTGCGTGGCGCAGAACCCCTTGATGCACTTTGCGAGCTCTGCAGGCGGATCCGCCAGCGCCATGGCAAACACTGCCGCCATCTGGCAGAGCGGGACCATCCGTGCATCCTTGTGATCACGCGCAAGGCCAGACAGCTCGTCGAGCTGGTCCAGACGCTCCTTACCAACAGCGCCACCACCGATGACAGTCACCGCCTGGCACGCAGCTACAATCAGCTCCTTCCCCGCCATAGAGTCTTCTGTTGAGTTGTTTGCCGGTTGCTGGTTTGCATTAGCGCCCAGGCCCCACACTTGCGCCACCTTCTCACGCACCTTCGCCGCGGCTTCTTCGGATAGGGGCACGAGGTCCCCCATCTGCCGCTGAAACGCATTCCGCAGATCCATCGCCACCTTGGCATTCATGTACTGGTCCAGCTTCTGGAAGGGTGCGATGCGCAGCTCCACCAGGAAGTTCAGTGCGCGCTCCTTGGTCTCCTTCCCCTCGACGGCCATCTCAATGGGCAGAAATGCCTCCTTGTAGTTTACCTTGCGCACCAGGAGCTCGGTGCGAGTTGCGATGATGACCTTCGGGCCCGCCCAGGACAATGAAGCGCTCCCATTGGCCGCTTGGAAGCTCTCTTGCTTGCGGTACTGCTCCAGGGTGTTGGACACGTACAGATTTTTGAAATGGAATTGCGGCCCGAGCTCGTCGTACCCATCAAGTAAGAGGATGAGCCGCACCTCACCCACCTGTGTCGCCCGCCGCAGCTCGTTGATTTGGTCCTCCCGAAGCCCCTTGTTGACCAGCGCCTCGGCAATCAGGTCCGTCAGCGGGTTGCGCAGCGTGGCCAGGCTCGTGCTGACCAGGAGCACGTCCGTCGGCTGCTCCATGTACATCTTCCATAGCGTGTGCTCCAGCTGCTGAATGAAGGTCGACTTGCCGGAGCCGGCGGGTCCGGAGATCAACAACACATCCTTAGCATTTTTATCCAGGAACTCGTCCTTCACGAGCTTCAGCAAGTCCTTGCCCATGTTGCTGGCTGTCGGAAACACGCCGTTGACCTCCGTCAAGCCCTCGATGGGGATGTGCACCTTGTCGTGCAGCTGCGTCCACTGTCGGCCGCGCTGCTCCTGCAGCTCGCAGCGCAGCTCCTCCACCACACTGCGGGGCATGCTGGCCACCTCGAGCGCCGCCGCCACCTGGATATGCTGCTTTTCCCGCGCGCATTGCAGCGGCGTACGTTCCTTTGAGTCCCTCTGCTCCAGCAGCGTGTCGGCACCCACAAACTGCAGCAGCTGCAGCAGCTGCGACACTGCAGAGTAGGACCCCTCCGAAGCCGCCACGTGCAACAGGGTGCCGCCATCTCGCGAGGCCAGTTTACCAGTCAGCAGAATGCGCGCATTCTGCAGCAGCAGGTCGCATGCATGCGCCTCCTCGCCCGCCAGGCGCCCCCCTCTGCAGCGGCACTCCGCCCACACTGCCAAGAAGTGCATCTCCTCCACGAACTCCTGATTGTCCAGGAATAGGTCCGTCAGGAAGTCTCGCACCGCTTCCTCGTACCGCAAATCCAGCTCCATCCATTCGGAGGCCATCAGCGAGGCCTCCACTTGCCGTAGCGCCTTTGCGGCGGTCAGAGCATCCACCACTCGACTGCCGGCATCTGCAGGCCGCGTCTTGGACGCGTTGTTGGGGCGCACCGCGTGCTTGCCGAGTAACCGGTTCGTGATGGACGAGGCCCCCCGCTTCTCCGCTGCCAATAGCTGCTCGTTTCTAAGCTGCTCGGAGAGCGCCTCCAGAGACACCGTCTGCTCCCGAAGAACCTGCTTCAGAATGTGCCGCAGCCCGCTGGCGCACAGGTACTCTTGCACGGTCTTGTGCATGAACGTGAGCACCCCGTGCTGAAACTGCACCGGCGCTGCATTCCGCGCCGCCATCCGCAGCGCCCCGAGCTCCCCGGAGTCACGCACGAAGCTGTCCCACACGCTGTCCTTTTTGAACAGCTTGTCGCTCGACCCGATGACCACCTTGGACACGTTCTCGCACCCCATCCTGAGCGCCAGCTGCTGCGAGAACTCCTCGCTTGCGCGCTTCACCGTCTCCGAGTCCAGCGCGCCGGCGGTGGTGCTCGCCTTCTGTGCCTCTCGCGTCACGTACATCGACACAAACAAGTCGTAGATGTTGGCGCGCCGCACCGGCAGCCGCCGCAGGGCGCTTTGTAGCACGTACGGTAACACCTCGCGGCATATGCGGCATATGACCTCTTTCATCGTATTGCCCCCCTCCACGCGTTGCGATGCCTCTCCACTTGGCGCGTCTGCCTCAGCAGTCGCCACTGGCAGGCGCTCTGTTGGTTCATTGGCTCGATGGCTGTCCTCCAGGGCCGCCTTCGAGGCGCGATCCTGAAATGTTACCATCTCCACAAGCGGCGCCTGCTCCAGCAGCATCCCATCTTTTGCCTTGAGGCTTTCAGCGACCCTGTCCACAAGCTTGGCAAAAGCAGCCTTGAGGCTTTCCACGTCGGATTTCTTGGATGCCCTGGATCCCTTATCGGTGACAGATTCGTCCGAGTCCCACATCCCGCGCACCCCGGCCAAGATACCAGCGGGCTCATTGGGCACCTCGTTGCGCCAAAGGTATATCTGGCGCCACACCACCTGCATGGCGTCCTCGGTGAGCAGGCGCAGCAGATTCGTCTGGATGGACGCGTCGCAGTCCTGCCCCTTGAAGAGAGCCGGGAGGATTTCGGTCACAATCTTCACCATGAACGGCGTTGTGGTGAGCTGCCTCAGCTCCGGGATGCTGTCCAGCGCGTCCTCGTAGTCCTGGGCCTGCCAGATTCCACCCTCCGCCTTCGATGGCGGCAGCTGGTCACAAAAGTCCTTCATTTGGCTATCTTGCGGCGGAGTTTTGAGCGCCAAGCTCAGCACCGCCGCCACCCTGTACAGCGCATGCCGATGGTCTGACTTGTCGTATTGATTAGCGCCTTCACACAGCGGATGGAGCAGCGTCTTCACACAGCTACCATCTATGCGGCGGCCCTCGTGGGTGCTCACAGCCTGAAATGCTGCTGCCAGCAGAGGATCTGAGGAGCCTCCAATGAAGAGATCGGCTACATCGGATTCCGTGTTCTCACTCTTCTCGAAAGTCTGCTTCGAGATGGGCGAGAGCTCCCCGTAGTGCTTCGCAAATGCCTGCCGCACCTCCAGCGCCACCTTCGCAGCGATGTACTCTTTCAGCTTGGCGCCAAAGGGCGCGATGCGGAGCTCCAGGTAAAACCGCCGCGCCCCGTCCTCGGTGTCGCGCTTGGCCACGTCCACCTGCATGGGCACAAAGTGCCGCCAGTAGTGCTTGTCGTGCGCCAGCAGCTCCGTGCGCGTGGTGATGATCACCTTGGGCTCCTTGGGTAAGGATCCCGAGGCCTTGTCCGAAGACCCCGGCGGAGTGTCTCCTACGGCTGGGCTCTCCCGGGCCCGGTACTGCTCCAAGCTGTTTGTGACGTACAGGTTCTTGAACTGGAACTGCGGCTTGAGCTCGTCGTACGCGTCCAGCAGGAAGACAAGCCGCACCTCGCCACGCTGCGCGAGGTTGCGCAGCTCGTAGATCTGCGCCTCCCGCAGCCCCTTGTGCCGCAGCGCCTCCGCGAAGAGGTTCGTCACCGGATTCTGCAGGGTGGGCAGGCTGACCATCACCAGCAGCATGTCCGCGTACTCCTTCGCGAGCACGCTCTCCAGATAGTGCTCCAGCTGCCGCACGAAGGTCGACTTGCCGGAGCCAGCCGGCCCGGAGAGCAGCAGCACATCTTTCTGCTCGCTGTCCAGGAACTCGCGCGTCACCAGGGTCAGCATTTCCTCCGCCTGCGAGCGCTGCTTGTCCCGCACGAACTCCCCATTCTCGTCAACCTTCATCCCCTCGATGGGGATGTGCACCCTATCGCAGAGCTGCTCCCACTGCTTCGCGCGCTGCTCCCTCTTCTCCTGCAGCTCCTCCAGCACCGGCCGCCCGACCAGCCGCCGGATGTCTTCCCCGAGGACGCGCACCCCCGCCTGCAGCTCGTCCAGCTGCACGCTGATGGAGTGGAGCTTGGTGTCCACGCTGGACAGGAACTCCACCAGGACCCCGAGCGTGGAGCCCACGTCCTTCACGTTGCTCGAGGCCTGCGCCAGCGCCGCGTGCGCCTCTCGGCACTGCACCAGCAGCTCCTGCTTCTGCAGCGCGTCCGTCTCCTTCTCCGCCTGCAGCTGCAGCTCCGTCAGCGCCTTCAACCGCGTATGCATCTCCTGCTCCACCACGCCCGCAGTGGCGCTCCACGCCCCGCACCGCTCCTCCTGCGATTCGGCAAACGCCCTCGCCTCGTCCTCCACCGCTCCGCGCTCTTCAGCCCCCGATGCTCCCGCCGCCGCAGCCGCCGTCTCCGCCACCAGTCCTTCCCCATTTGCCAACACCGCGCGCACCGCCGCCTCCGGCTCGAACGCCAGGCAGCGCAGCACCGCGGCACGCATGAGCTCCAGGACACGCGCGCGCTCCAGCAGCTCCTCGCCCTTCCTCTTCGACGCCTCCCTGCGCTTTTTCCGTGCCTCCACCTCCGACGCCGCCTCGCACAGCTCCTCGCCCTCCCTCTTCGAAGCCTCCTTGCGTTTTTCCCGTGCCTCCACCTCCGACGCCGCCTCGCTCAGCTCCTTACCGCTCCCACTGCCTGCTGCTGCCCCCTCCCCGCCGTCCTGCAGCGCGTGGATCAGGCGCAGGGCCCCGAACGCCGCCACTTCTCGTATGCGCCACACCTCCTCAGACGGCCGCGCGGCAGTGAACCAGCGCGCCAGGTCCGTCACATTCCCCACCAGCCCGAGCACGGGGCTGTTGATCGCACTGCACACGTCTCCCACCACCTTCACCGCCGTCGCGGCTCCGCACTCCGCCACGGCTGCCTCCAGCATCGCCATCGCATCAACCTTCATTCCATTTGCGGCGTCTTGCACCTGCTGCGCCACCTGCTGCGACAGCTGGCGCTCCATCTCCAGCACGCCTCCGCCGAGGCCCTGCATGAGCTTCTTAAGCACTTCTTCCGCCGTGGAGGACCCTGCGGACGCTTGCGGGAGGCGCAGAAAGGAGACCCAGCGCAGGGCGTCTAGGGCGCGCAGCAGGCGCACAAAGGGAGGCGCGCTATTCTCCCCCTCCCTCGCGACTGCGTTCTCGGCAGCCTTTGCGGGGTCTTCCAACACGTGGAGGAGCGTGGCCTCTAGCTGCTTCAGCAGTGTCACCAGGTTTGACACTCCCTCAGCGGCATCGGCCGGCTGCGGAGCGCTCGGCTGGTGGTTTCCGCGAAACCATCGCGGAAGGATGCTCTTCTTTGCGGACGCGGTGCTCGTCAGGGCATGGAGAGCCTCGCCGATTGCGAGGCTGATGTGCTCGAGCTCTTTGTCGCACCGGGGCAGGCAGCCGGCGAGCTGCTCAAGCACGGCAAGGGCAGTATCCGCGTGCGCCACCGCGTCCCCCACAAACTCCGCCAGTGTCCAGTCCTTCACAGTCTTCGCAGCATCTGCCCCGGGCGCGGCGCTTGTGTCCCCGAGGCTCTTCTCCACCGCCTCCAGCGCTTTGAGCAGCCCACATAGCAAGTCCTCCTCCTCCTCCTTATTCTGCTCGAGGAAGGCATCCACGATCCTGCTTGCGATATCCTCCGCGGCTTCCTCTAACTTCAGGCTGAGCGCCCCACCTGAGTTGACCGCGGCGACGTGGATGGGCACCCACTCGCAACAGACCCGCTCAATGTCGGCGCGCCAGCCCTGCTTCAAGGTGTCCATGGCAGAGTCCCAGAAACGCTTCAGCCTCGGCGCTGCCTTTGCATGCTGCTGCATCAGCTCGCGCATGGCCTTCTCAGTTTCCGTCGAGTCCGTGCGCTTGCCGAGATTGGCCTCCATGAGGAACGCCCCGATGACTGCCACGCCGCACTCAAGCTCGACACGCAGCGCGCGCACCGCCTCAGTCACACAGTCCTCCGCGTGCGTCACTGCGCCCTCCAGGCTTGGCGCAAGCGACACCAGTGCCTCCCATGACGCGCGGCATCCCTTCTCCGCCGCTGCCGCATCCTTCTTCAGTCCCTCGACCGCCTCAGCAAGCACTTCACTCGACAGCCCCGCCTTCATCGCATCCTTTATCTGCGCGGCAAGGTGATCGCGTGCCTTCTTCCTGATGTCCTCCACCGAGGGGGGCCCTTGGAGCCCCGGCAGCGCCATGCGCCGGAGGGAAGCCACGGCGCTGGCGGAGGTGAAGGAGGCACCGGGCCCTGCCAGCACCTGCAGCAGCTTGGTCACGCGGGTGGCTGCCGGCTTTGCAGTGTCCACTGCAGTCTGAACTGCCCGCAGCACGTCCCGGAGGGTGTCCACTGCTCGCCCGCTCTCCGCCAGGATCTCCTCCGCCTTGCTTCTCCACGCGCTGTGAGCTTTGAGGGCGGCGCGGTCCGCCTGCGCCTCGCCCTTGCACAAGCTCGCACCGAGCTGCTCCAGCGCAGCGCCTGCGCGGAGGACCTGGAGCCGGCCGCTGATGCCAGCTAGGGCGGCGCGGGGCTCCTCCGCCACCCGCCGCAGCTCCTCGTTCAGGATCTCGACGCCCCTCTCCCGCCACCCCTTCAGCGCGCCCGGTGTAGACAGCTGCTGCGCCCATCTTGCGAGATGCAGCATGGCCGGGCTCCGCCCTTTTGGCGGGGCGGATAGGCCGAGCGACATCAGATCGACGAGGCCGAGCGCATCCCCCTCCGCGTCCCCCACGCACAGCCGCCACAAGAGCGGCAGCGGCATGGCCCGCGCATGGAGCGCCGAGCCCACCGGACCCGTTGCGAGCTCCGCCAGCAGCGCCGCGAACGCCGCCTTCGGTTCCCACCGCCCGGAGGTGGGCTCCCAGGCGCCCCCCTCCCCATCGCTGTGCTTGAAGTGCTGCTGCTGCAGGCTGCGCAGAGCCTGTTCGATCTCTTTGACCATCGCGCACCCGTCCTGCACTTTCACCCCCTCTGCAGGCAGGCTGCGCACCTGCATCGCTAGCTGGTCCTGCACCGCCAGCTCAGCAAAGCACTCCGCAGTGAGCGCGCGGCAGCCAGCTTCGGCCGCGAGCCCCGCTGCGCGCTGAACCCCGCGCAGCAGCGTCTCGTCCACCTTCATTGTCAGCACAGACTTGATCGTCCCGACCGTGAGGTCAAAGACTGCCCCCGCGGTTTGCGCGTTTCTCTGCTTCCGCGGCAGGTGCCATATCCGCAGCTCCAGCCGCGCCATGAGCAGCTCCTGCAGCGCCACCCCTAGAGGGGCCCGCTCCGCCGCGCGGGGGACCCCGCACACCCTCCGGATCTCACGCAGCCGACCCTGCCAATGAGGGGATCGGTCCTTTTCCTCCACGTCCGGCTCCACCCCCGCCCATAGCAGCCGGTCTGCGGACTGCAGCAGGCAAAGCAGCCGGGCGCGCGTCTCCGGCCCGGCGGAGGCACAGCGAGCCGCCGCGTCAAGCGTGACGTCGACCAACAGCCGGATGTCC
The DNA here is from genome assembly GCA_001247695.2 of Cymbomonas tetramitiformis. Classification (NCBI taxonomy): domain Eukaryota; kingdom Viridiplantae; phylum Chlorophyta; class Pyramimonadophyceae; order Pyramimonadales; family Pyramimonadaceae; genus Cymbomonas; species Cymbomonas tetramitiformis. The sequence goes on along the minus strand of LGRX02029382.1, from coordinate 9,413 downwards.
TCGCCAAGCTCCACCTTGATATCCGCAAGCGTCGGGCTCGAGTCTACCGCCCGCTGCGCCGCGATCACGTGGGCCACCGCGTCTGCTGCTGCGCATACCCGGAGGAGTTCGCTGAGCGCCTTGCGCCGCCCGGCACCGGTGCGCTTGCTCAGTGCCTCGGAGGCGCCAGGCTGGTCATCTGCCAGTTCCATGAGGTTGCGGCGGCATGTGGCGTACATCAGCTCGAGCTCAGGGCCCGACGCCACCAAGGCAGACGGAGCAGGCGTCCCTGCCGTATCAGCTGCGTCTGGTGTGGCTGATTCGGCACCTGTGGTGGCCGCAGCTGTGTCCGGCGCGGCTGACTTGGCAGTCGCAAAAGACGCAGCTGATCTGATTCTGACGCAGATGTCTCTGCCAGGGTCGTGCAGGAGGTGTCCCCCTGGGTCCCCGCGAGAGCACCCGTGGCCCATCGCAGGTCACCCCTGTCGAGTCCCGACAAGAAATCCAAGCCAGTTGCAGTGCTCCAGGAAGTTGGGTTGGTAGAGGGCTGGGCTGCGGCTGTTTTCTGCGCACCACGCCCGCGCCAGCCAGCACCCTCCCTCCCCCCGCCCACCCAAACCTCAGTCACCTCACGCGCCCTGCACTGCAACTTCCGCCTGCCACCCCCGCCGCCTCCACACCCCCTCCCTGCGCACACACTCGGCAGGTGCCGCGCCGCCGCGCCGCCCCTTCGTGCAGGGCACCGAGGACTGCAGGGCGCGCGGGAGACCCCTCTCGGCGATGCCAGGAGCCACGGCCGGGCAGAGGCACTGCTCCGCCCCGCTGTCGAGGCCTCAACCGCCCTCCCACCATCCATATGGACGGGACCACGCAGAGTCCACCTGCCGCCAGGTGGTCGCGCATCGGATGCCACGAGCTGAGATGTGCACTGTGCACGAGCACGGTGTGCCCACTCCCTCCTTTTTCTTACACACCCGGTATGCCCACTCCCTTCTCTCCTTACACACCCGGTATGCCCACTCCCTTCTCTCCTTACACACGCGGTATACCCATTCCCTTCTCCTTACGCACCCGGTATGCCCACTCCCTTCTCTCCTTACACACCGGTATGCCCACCCCTCCTCTCCTACACACCCGGTATGCCTCCACTCCCTTCTCTCCTTACACACGCGGTATACCCATTCCCCTTCTCTCCTTACGCACCCAAAGTGCCCACTTCTTCTCTCTTACACACCCGGTATACCCACCCCTCCCTTCCCACACCCGGGCATGCCCACCCTTCTCTCCTTACACACCCGCATGCCCACCCCTCTCTCCTTACACACCCGGTATGCCCACTCCCTTCTCTCCCATACACCTTGTAGCTGCCACCCCCTTCTCTCCTTACACACCCGGTATGCCCACTCCCGTCTCTCCTTACACACCCGGTATGCCCACTCCCTTCTCTCCGTGATGGGAAGAATGAGGTTCGCCCGACTGAAGGACAAGCTGATGATCGACCTCAAAACAGTGGAGAAGGTCCTGCGCTTGCAATGGGAAGAGGTGATCCTCCACAGGCAAGAGGCGCAACGGGATAGCTTCTCAACGGACGCCTCCATGGGAGAAGGCATGGGAGGTGCGCTGGACGACCTGTACTGCTCCGTGCCCTAAAATTGGCTACGGGAGTAACCCCATTTACCGTTCTGCCCCTTGCAGAGAGGATTGCAACCAAGGGCAATGTTTGAGCGGACCTGCTCTCGAGGAGCACACTGGCGGAGTTGCAGCAGGACTTCATCCGATGCACGCATCTTACGTTATAGTGCGAGGACAGGGACAGCTGGATGCTGCCGCCGCCCTTCTGGCACGCCCTGGAGGTGGCCTTTGAGCCATTCACGGGATGCCTACGGGGTACGGGACAGGTCCAACTCTTTCTGGGGTATGGGACAGGTCCAACTCTTTCTGCACGATGCACGGCTGGAGTGCGGAGGATGACGTGGCAGGACAGCCGTTGGATGGGCACATGGTGTGGCGCAATCTACTATTTTTAAACGTGCTTCCCGTCGTGGAGAGGTTCTTCGTTGCAAACGTCGACAGCATCGAGCAACTAGCTGCAGTTTCCTGGGGCCGGGCTGGGAGCACGACCTGGCGGTGACACTCATCCGGGCATCCCAGGGGGTGTTCAAGGCGGTGTGCGAGTGTGCAAGGCGGGCGGGTCCCTGTTCACAGCGCCCCTGCTCAAAGCAGGGCGCCGGACCTTCTGGGGTGTAACGCGCTTTGACGCGATGGTCCTGCACGCTCACCACCATCCGGTGGACCTTTCTTGGTGGACTGATTCTGACCCGGGGGGTGGACCCAGACCAGAGCTTGCAGCTCGGATGAGTTCTTGCAACAGACAAGATCGCGCAGTACCTGGGCGTGTTGCAAGCAGAGTGCTGTGACGCTGCCAACACCTACGCCTCCTACACAACGGCGATACGGGCGTTTGTCAGCTTCTGCAACAGTGGCAGGCGTGGGCACCTCCACCAACACACGCTCCCGGCATAGGACGAGGTGTTGGCAGCGTGGGTGGTGCACGTCGCGGAGAACAAGGGGCTCAAGCCAGCCACCATGAACTACATCTCGGGACTGCGAGCGCTGCACGTGCAGTTCAGGCATGAATGGAAACCCCGGAAAGATGGCAGGTGTGACCAGCGCTGCAGGGAGCGCGATGGAGAAGGGACACGCCGTCCGAGCGGTTCATCCCCCTGTCCTTCCGGGAGATGCTCTCGATGGCCGCCCGGATCGGGCGAGGCAGCCTCAACGAATGGATGGTTCCGGCGGGGATGCTGGCGACCTTCTTCCGCTTCTTCTGGAAAGACAAACACCTCGGTGGGCAAGCAGGACACGCGGAGCCTGCGAGGACACTTCGTTTGATCGGACGTGCTCGCGGACGAGGAGAGCGGCGGGCTCTGGCTTCGGGCGAGGCACGCAAAACCGAACCGATGCAGGGAGCGTGTTCACTGGGTGTGCTCAGCAGCAGTGAAGGACTCTCCCAACTGCTCGGTGGAGGCATTGAGGTGGGTCCTGGAGCAGCCGCGGCTCGGCCGAAACGGGCCGCTGTTTGTAACCAAGGACACCAAGGGCAAGCTGGGACCGCCGACACACACCTACTTCGCCGTCCCCCACTGCCAACATGCTACGTCGTAGGCAGCGCCCCATACCGACACCACCGCGGCATAGGCTTCGCCGCCTATTGCCGTAGTAGACAGGCCTCCCTCCTTGCCACCAAGCTGCATCGTGGTGGGCAGCGCCCCATACCCGCACCGCGGCGCCACAGGCACCGCCCCCTCACAGGCGCAATTGCGCGGTAGACAGCCCTCCCTCACTGCAACCACGCCGTGGTATACAGGGCCTCTGACTGGCATCACGACGCCTAGCGATCGGCGTCGTCGTCGATGCCAATTGCTAGGCGTCGACGCAATCTATGTGCTGTGCCTCGCATGTATCCTTGCAGCCGTTGCACAGACAGTGCAGATGCCGAGTATTTTCATCAAGGTATTTTCTATTGATAATGGTATATGCTCGATCTGTTTTCCTTGGGCATACTACACGGTGTGCAGCCACGCACCCTACGTCTCCTGTGCTGGTGTCTTGAAGATCTCCGTAATACTGTAATGGCAACGGCTGCGGTTATTCACTTTCCAACGGTTCCTGGTCCCACGCCCACACGGACAAGCTTTCGCACATCATATGCAACCAGGCACACTGTACAGGGCGCACCTCTCGCCGCTCTTAAATCGTCAGCTTCGAAGTCTTTTTTCGAAACGCAAATAATACACCAGCAAGAGGCAACAGGCGACAAAACGATTTGATGGCCTCCACGATTGATGACTGCTCATCACTAACTCAGAACTTCAGTGCAAAATGAGCAGCTGGAAATCTGGGGCTCGCAACTGAGAGAGCAGAGTTAGGCCTAGGTTAGCCGGAGGCTTCTTCGTATCGGTTTTGAAAAGAGTTGTCTTCCGTGAGGACTTTACTGTGCGACTGTGAAGATGAGACTCATAAAGTGGAACATCACGCTCTATAACGAATTCTATGCAAGGCGCCGGGCCTCACCGTCCGGGCCGCATGCATTATTCACGCGCAGTTCAGGACAGTCTGTGTTTCTCCTTGTCCCCAAAAAATGCAGCGCATGAAATAGTCAGTAGAAGCGGGATTTGTCCCCGCAAAAATGCTCAGTTGATCAGTGTTCTGAGGAATTTCCGTTCGCTATCGGGAAGACCAAAACATTTTCTGGAATTAAATTTGATACCAAATCCCATAGTTAATCGATTAAAAAACCTCGGTTTGCATTTATATCGTAGAAAGCTTACGCGTTGCACTCGCGTTGCAATTTCAATTAGTCACCTACACCTTCGCTTGGCGGGTCTCGATTTATATAGTCATGCTCATAAATTAAGGGGCACTTTTTTGCGATTTCGAACATGCACTTTTCGAAAATGTACCCCCTGCTGGACTTTAGGTTCAGGGTTATTATTATGGGCTCTGGTAGCCCCTAGCCTGACCTGTCTCTGATCGGAACCGTGACTCCGCTAGTAGCTAGGATGACAGTACAGTAATACTGTACTGTCAGTCATTACTTCGTATTATCCGGGTCTCCGAGATGCATGATAAAAGCACTCGGCCGGACTGTTTATGGGAGCTTAGCCAGTTTGTTTTACCGAGCGGAACACCTGTTCTCGCAGGTTATGCGCGTCACCACTTTCCCGGTAGTTCTGATGGCACAGCGCCGAGCTGTTGCCATGATTGGCTAAGTTTTGACACAGAGATGGGGTGGGCGCCCCCTTAGACAGTGGCTTTCTCTCCGCAGTATGGCCTCCTTTTGAAGTGGAGATCAGTTTTTTTTTTTGGCACTTATTTGGCAGCGGAATCGTCGCTGGGTATGGTTATGTTTTACGTTCCGTTTGATCAGCGGGCAGGACACTCCGCGTTTTGTGGGTCGCTCCCACGATTAGCCACTCGGCTCATGACCTGCCTGATTGTGTTATTGTTTACTGAGACTCCTGCAGGGATTGGCCGCTGCGGAATTATCCACTACTGTCGCACCGCTAGCCCGCATTCCCATCTCACCGTCATTTTTATAATGGATACGCCACACAAGCCACGTACTCGCGCTAGAGCGCGTAAGTTAGCGACAATTTTCGATGATGTTGGTGCCTTAAATGCAGCCACGCCCACTACTCCACATTTGGATTCGGCTGCGCCGGAGGCTTCGACTGCGGCAGCCACTCTCGTGCATCGGCTGCGCAGAGATTCTTTTGACGTTCAGAGTTCAAAAACAGCAGCGACAAAAGTACTTGGCGACAAGGTCGCAAAATTCCGTGGGGACGAAACGTCGGCTTCGGACATTTTTTCTCAATTGGTATCCGAGCTTCAGCAACTCTTCACATTGCAGTCGGCGGCATTCGCACCCCTGTTTGACCTGACTGCTGCTGACACCCCTGTTCTGCCTGCTGCAAATGAACTTCTGTACTCTGTGCTGCTGCTGCTGACTGCGCCAGGGTCTCCTGCCCGTAATTGGGTAGAGGCTTCTGGTGCGGATGTTCCTGCTGATGGCAAACGCGCCACCCTGGAGGTGGTGCGTATGCTTGCTGACGCGTCGACTCCGTTCGACGCTCTGACTGAGCTGCTTGAAGTGAGGATTTCTGACGAATATGACCCTGATGCGGGGATTCGCCTCTTCAACAGCTGCCTTCGGGATGCACAGCGTCTGACGACGCTGCCCGAAGACGCTGTTAAAAGGCAATTCCTCTCTGCCCTGTCTGGACCGGCTTACGCCACGCTGGTTGACTCGTTTGCTCGAGCTGACCAGCGTGCGGCTGTGAGTCTGCTCACCCTGCAGGCACGCGTGCGCGAGCAGTACCGCTGCGGGCGGCTCTCGGGCAAGCGCACTGCAGGGCGCCCCATGTCTGTCGCATCTTGCAGAAAAAGAAAAAAAGAAAAAACCACGCCCGTCGGGCGTATGAGTAAATTGATTTCCCCGGCCCTACTCTGGGCCGGACCGCCACGAGTGGCGGCCATGTTGGGACAATTTATAATGGGTGGTTCTTGTCTTTCTCCTCCTCTTGTTTTTCTTGTCTGAGTTTTCTGTATAGCTGGTAGGTGCTGTGTGCATAGTTTACTGTCAGGTCGTGTATTCTCTGTAGTGCCTGTGTGGCCTCTTTTCTGTTGAGTCCAAGTTGCTCGAGTATGTCTTGGTTGTGTTTGTACACCGTGCCTGTTCTGCCCACTGCAAACACATGAAGTTTGGCACGGAATCCGTGCCTGCGTAGCAATTGTAGCAGCGGTCCGTATTTCTTGTATTTTTCCAGGAGTTTGGGTCCCCATTTTTCGTCATCGGTGTGGGCCACTTCAATGAGGTGTAGGTTTCTTACCCTTGCTGGTGCTTCCTGTTGTGTGCATTCCCATCCGTCTTCCAGGTCTTCTAGACCCTCTATCATGACTATGTCTACAAAACTCGGTATTGTGTCGGGCCCATCGTTTCTGCCTGGGTTGTCCTTCCCGTCGTGTCTGCATTGCCCCCTGGTGAGTATGTAATTTGGGAGTACCCTTGGCTTAATCCCTGGGTCCCTCTTTTTTCCAGTGTAGGCGAGTACTTTGCATCCCCCTTTCCTATGGTGGTCAAGTATGTGTTTTAGCTCATCTGCGTGGGCATCTGCCCTGTCCGTGAACATCCCTCGCATTTGTGGGTTGTTGCATCCACCTAGGGCGTGCCCTACCCTCATGAGGAAGCCCTTTGCGTAGTCCACCCCTTTGTGTCCGCATCCTTCCAGGGTGCACTTCCCGCTCCCTCCGGCTGAGTTTTTCGCCGTCTCATAGTCTTGTGCTGGCAGTATTCTCAGTCTGCATTTGAGTATTGTTTTTCGTACCGCAAATGTGGCTCTTTTCCAGAAGCCGTTCGCTACTTTGTGTAGTGGCGTGTCTCCTTTGAGGTGCTTCATTGTTTCGTTTAGCCAGCTGTCTGTGGTCCTGCCCTCTTGAACCGAGGGGGCGTTCCTTTTTTCCGTTCTGCTGTGTGCCATATCGTGTTTTCGCTGTTTCCATCTTGTTCTGGGCATCGGGTCCTCCATTACTGCATGGACTCTGGACTCCTCTGTGACACGGTCATGGTGAGCTTGTCTTTCTTTTGTCGGCTCCCCTTGTGGCTTTTCCCGCTGCTCAATGAGTTCATTTAGCATGTCAAAAATTTCATCGTCATTTTGTACTTCTTGGGTCACTTCTAGTCTCTCCGCGAGCTCGTTGAGTTCCTCAAATATTTCCTCCCCTTCGGAGGGTGGGGGTGGTGTCCCTGCGGGTTCGGGTTCGTCTCCTCGGGTGGGGTCCCCTTTGCCCTCTGTTTCTTGGTATTCTTGGTGCTCCTGCACCTCCCGCATAAGGAGCATCTCCTCTTCCTCCGTTTGTTCCATCATGGCTTTTATTTGCCTGTCTTCTTCGTCTCGGGTCTGGTTGGCTTGCTGCTGCTGGTTGGGTACCGGGTCCCGTATTGTCGTTTGTTCCTCTTCAGTTTGTTGCGCTTGGTCTAGGTGCGCCTCCCATCTGAAGTTGCGCTCAGTTTTCAGTTGGTGGGTCCAGGTTGAGGGTTCTCCCTGGAGGTCGGTCATTTTTGCTGAGAGTCTACTGTTCTCTTGGGTTTGCCGTTCACGGAGTAGTGTGGTTACGTACTTTTGTACCGCGAGTTTTCCTTTTAGCTCTCTGCTGTTCGAGTCCTCGTCTTGTATCATGGGTTTGACTTTTATTGTCTCGTTATTATCCCACGCTTCCGTGAGGGTTCCCGTGGTACAGGCTTGTTTGGCTGCCTCGTCGGCTTTTTCGTTCCCCACAATTCCCGTGTGTGCCTTGACTTTTAGCAGTGAGACAGTGTGTCCTGCTGCTACTAATGCCTCAATGTTGACCAGTATGGCATACAGGAGGTCTCTTTGCTGGTGGTGTTCCATGTTGTGGGGTTTCGTTCTCATGCTCTCCAGTTGTCTAATGGAGTTGGCACTGTCCGTGCAAATGGTGAGTCCATTGCCACTTGGTGGTGGCGGGAGCGTCACCGCTTTTTGTATGGCGAGAAGTTCCGCTCTGTTCACCTCTTGGTCTTCGCCTTCCCATCGAATCATGTGGGCCTCCCCTTCCCCGGTCCTGGGGTCCCATACCGCAGCTCCTGAGGCCCATTCTTTGCCTCCTTCTTCTGTTTCTATTTCTCTTTTGCTCCCGTCCGTGTAAAGGTACGAGGTTGCCTTGTGTGCCCTTAGAGGGGAGGGGTATGTCAGTTGGGTTGGTGTGTTCCTCGGGGCTTGGTTCCTGGGGTCCTCTGTTTGGTCTCTTGTCAATTCCCATCTTCTTCCTTGGGCTCCCGGTTCGTGTTCGGGCCAGAAGTCAGTGGGGTATCTGACAACTTTTGACCTCGCTACTTTGTTCCATATCGTTTGGGCGTCATTCTGTCTTGTAAGCCTGGTGTGTAAGGTGTTGGCTTCCACCACCTGTTGTACGGTGGGGGGGTGTATGTTCCATTTGCCTCCTCTGCTCCCGGGGAGGAGTTCCCATTTGGCTGGTCCTTCTTCCTCGTGGAGGTGGCTGTCCTCCCACCAAGTTTCCACTTCCGCTTGTACGTTGCAGCACTGGGGGCAGAGGTCGTTCCTCAAATGTGGCCCTGTGCTGCACATTCTTCCCATTGCATTCGTCATGTCCTTTGTCTTAATTTCCGGGAGTTCGTATCGCTGCCATGGTCTTGTGTCCACCACACAGTCTACACTGGGGGTGCGTACTTCTTGGTTTGGTTCATTCGCATCGTGTAGGTTTGCCTCCCTCATCAGCTGTTTGACAGCTGAGGTGGTGCGGACCTTACTTTGCGGGCAGGTTGTGAGTGCCCTCCTTATACAGTCTGCGGCAGTGTCTGGGTCCCCGCAGTGTGCTTGCCATCCTTCCTTGTTGGCCACTATCAGCACCCGGAGGTTCCAGTTGCATTGTTTCGCTTGTTGGTGGGTGGCACCCATCCAGTGGTCAGGGGGTAGAAATGTGAACTTGCCTTGTGGTATTTCTAATAGTTCGTGTATTAGGTGCCCTGCATGTGCATTGTAGAGCTTTCTGTACGGGGTTTTCTCATATGTCGGGTACACCCCGACCCCGAACACCGGTTCTTGTGTGGTGGTGGCCGCTATGGCAAAGTCCAGTGCCTTTTTGAGGTCCTGTGGCGTGTATTCTGGGTTGAACTGGTAGGCTCCCAGTTTCATCCAATTTGCTGTCCAGGCCGAGCCTCTGGCCCCGAACACCTTGTCTCTGTCATACTTGGCGTAATACGTTGTGGTGTTGTGGTGGACATTGAGGGGTGAGGCGAACAGTTCGGTGGTTATTCCGAATGCCTGTTGTAGTGCCCTTTGCATCTGGGCAGGGAATGTCCAATGGTTTTGCAGGTTCTTTTTTCGTTCCTCCTT